>SNQJ01S0016647.1:87737-110315 GCA_010110895.2 Picea sitchensis
CCCCCCCTCTCAGTTATATTTCCAACACCGGTCTCATACCATATAGGCAACTGAAAATGTGTTAGGAAATCTATGGCATGAGAATTAAAGTAGGAAAAGGAGTTACGCGGAAGTTCAATATACCATTTTGCTATCGTATTTGTAAGTGTCCTATGAAAAAGTCTAACACTAATGGAATCGTCCATAAAAGAGTTGGAAGAACACCATAAATGGAAGTCATAACATGGTTGTTAGGATCTTCTCCAGGTTTTCCATACAATTTTCGAATGTAAGATGGTAATTTGGCAGGGATGGTGGGCCAGAACAAGGCGTGAAGGATGTAATTGTTGGTTAAACATGATAAATCTGAAAGATCTTACATAGCCAATAATGGTAGTTTTTGGTTAGGTTTTTGATGCTGGTGAAAACCATATTGCATGGGAACACCAGTAGGACCATATCCAGGTTTTGGCAGGATGACAAAACTAGATGGTCCTCTCATATATGGTGGCTTCCCGGGTTGTCCACCCATGTAAGGTGGTTGTCATGTTTATCTACCCATGTACTGTGATGGAGCGGATGGACTCCTACATATTGAAATTGACCCGTTGGTCCCTCGATGTGATTTGGTTGGCCTGATGGACCTCCCATGTATTGTGATTGAAGGGACTGTTGCATTGGAATCGTGGGTTTATGGGTTGATAAGGAATAGTTCCTTGTGGAGGAATTCCCGAAAGATTGAGTTGATCCCACAAAGGATTCAAAAATCTTGGATATGGATTTCCAGGATATAGGCCAGTGGTAGTAGGGATAGAAGGACTTGCAGGAGTGGCTTGCCCCTAGGCTTGTTGATGTTGCAACCCTCTAGGTTTCCCCCCAGTAAAAATTTCCCATGCAACTGAAGGTTTCCCCCCAGCTGAAGGTTGGCCTCCCATTGAATATTGACCTCCAATGTAGGGTGTTCTAATCTATGATGTGTGATATTAGCAAGCAGAAAGGGGCCAAAAGGCTAAAGTAGGAGGAGTGGTGCTCCTGTTCTCAATCACACAAGGTGATAATTAGGGGAATGATGCTCTGTAATAGGCTCTAGGGGGGCACCACTCAACTAATGGCACCCTATGGTAGGATTCTGGGGAGTGCTAGTGAGGTAAGTGGTGCCATGGTATGAACTGCAGGGGAGTGTCACCCTTCTGAAAAGTTCAGAAAATTGCTCAAAAAGGCTAAAAACTTAGCAAATCCAATCAATTACTCTGTGATCTCTTCAATGAATAAGAGAGAAGGGGAAGTATATTAGAATCAAGCAACAAACATGATATAAAGGTAGGAAAATGATTCATATGATCCAAGGAAAGACTAGTCAAAGTAAATCTAGCGGAGTTGCCAATTTGTGTTACAGAATGTTTCCCTGTGGACAGGTGAAACCTCCCTTGGATTATAAACCCCTATACCAAGACATAAACACTACAGGTGGACACTAACATTCCTTTGAATTTGGTTTAACCAATCATAAAGAGAGAGGGAGAAAGGGTGTGATGCACCTTGCTCTGAAGTTTTTCCTTGTTGCTTCCAATCCGAGCTTGATCTCCGAACTCCCTGGCACAACTTGGTCCCTGCAATAGGAAGCAAAGAGAAACCACTAACTTCTACTCTATTTGATTAGATCAAACAAATTCATATATGAATATTGAAGTAACAATAGAAAATCACATGAAAGAATACACAATCTTGAGGAAATAGGCCAAGTATATTCAAATGAGAACCCAAAGAGAATACTTACAAACCCTGGATGATGATGCAACACTTCTCTAAGCTCTCCTTATCCATCCCTTGCACGAATCTACCAAGATCAACGATTTGATACCTGAAATATTCCTCCCTTCACCTTGGAAATACCTCAATATATAGGCTTGAGAGGCACAAAAACCATAAGAAAATGAGGGGTATGGTTGAGGATATGGCTCCTTGATCTTTCGATCAGATCCTAAAGTGAAGCCCAAGCATGATGGTCAAACACAACTAACCCAATCTGAAGGAGATGACTGATAGATTAAGCTGGAGGATATCCTTCCTCCCCTTTCTCTCAACAAGAATGGTGCTCCTCCCTAGTGAGAGACATGGAAGCATTCACCAAAAGTGGCACTCCCTATATATGGGTAGGTGATCCAGGGGATCAAATTAAGCTCAAAAATAAAAGTTCCCAGAATCTCTTCAAATCGTACATGTGCGTAGGCATCATCATTACGAACCCAACACAACTTGAATGGGCTCAAAAAGACATTGTATGAGTAAGATATCGCGTTTTGTTCATTTTGCCAAACAAGCAATTTTTTTGCTAACTATACAGTACGTACAGTGTTGACGTGGTAGTTGACCGTACAGACTATATGGCCATATAGTGATGTGAAAGAGGAGTGGCATGCTAATATTCTGGTGAGCTAATGTAATGATGCCATGTGGCCCAGTCATGGGCTGCCACATTGCACCCCTCCGTTGATTTAAATTGGTAAAAATTTTAGACTCTATAGGAATCGAACCCGCGACCTTCGGGCATGGGGAAGAGTCTAGGAAGTGTCAATCTACCAACCCACCCATGGTAGTTCTTAACACTCTATTTTCAAATGTATTATTTGAATTGTTGCAAATGTTACTTTGGCGGATTAAAGGGCTGGGGCCTAGCCCCAACCCCCCCGGTGCTTTAGCATATGATCATTACCATATGCCCACACTGTTTACCTATTGGCACGGTCTGATATTTTGAAATTCATCCCCAAATCTTACACATAGAACCACTCCACTGGACTGGATCTTTTACACTTGGCACAGAGTTTGACTTTTCCTTGGTGTGTTATCCCGTAGACTTCGGTTTGTATTAAATTGAGTTTGGTGGTATGGTTACGTGTGATTTGTTTGGCATGGATTTGTTAGCACTCTGGGTATAGCCCATGGTTATTGAAACCTTTACACATGACCGTTGGTGAAAATTTGGGGCACGGTTAGCCACGAAGCCCGGATTAGGCGCTGGGATGTGGCCACATGCCCCCCATGCGACCAACACCTCCACCCAAGGGGGCGCTAATCTCATAACGATTCGATAGATTGCCCCATTTTGCAGGATGGACATGTGTGTTGGGTTTTAGGACCAGTAACGTTGCGAGAGCCAAGTTAGTCATTCACAGGTGCATTTCAACGAGCAGGTACAACAAGCTTGAAGGGGAAAACTTCCAAGGAGTGTAACTTATTCATTTTTTGGCCAAACCAGGTGCCGAAAAATCCTGGATAGGGGTTTTTGGACATTCTGAAGCCATTGAAGACATCCATTTTGTATTCTGAGCACTGTAAGATTATTTCTTAAGAATAAGGAAAATGATCCAAGGGAAGTTGGACCAGGAGATGTAGCCCAAGAGAGGGGTGAAGTCCTTGATCATTTGATGTGTTATGTGTTCATATTGATGGTTTTTATCACTCTGATATGTTTCTCATGTTTAAGTAAAACTCACTAAATTTGTGTGTTAGTAACTTGATCCAATTACCCAAACACATGTCATTTTACACTCGCAATTTAAATAGATAAGTCTTCTTCATTTTTAACATCTATTGGAAACATATTCATTCCATTTTCAAATGAGTTGGTATCAGAGCTTTGGTTTTTGATGACTTGATTGTTTGCAAGTTGTTTTTGTTTTTTTTATGCTTACAAGGTTGAAGCTCACAAGAAGAGAAGGTCAACTTGTAGAGCCAAGTTCTCAATTGTCAAGAAGGAGAACTATCAAATCACCTCAAGTTTCAAGGAGATTTTCACCAAGTATGGATCATGAGGATAGACATGGAATTCTTCCTTCAGAGGAGGAAACTATCAAGAAATCCTTCTTTGATATGGCTGAAATGGTGAAAGTTTTGTTTGGAGAAAGAAATGCAAGATTGCAAGGTGAAAGCTCCAACCCTCCAAATGGCAATGGAGACAATGGTGATAAAACTCCAAAGGGAAATGGAGGGAGCGGTGATTCTCCACCTCCTTCACCTCCATCTTCCACCTCTTCCACCATTTCACAACCACCTCCAAATTCTCCAAACGAACATGGTAACACTCCTTTTCTAAAGCTTGATATTAAGTTTGAATTTCCAATGTACAATGGAGAGGAAAATGCTGAGAAATTAGATAACTGGATTCATTAGATTGAAGTGTATTGTAGGATACAAAGAATCACAGATGATGAAACTAAGATTCAGATTGCTTCTTTAAGATTGGACAGTGCAACACTCATTTGGTGGGAAGCCAAAACTCAAGAGGACATGAAGAAACATGGTAAAGTTTTATCCTCTTGGAATGATTTTACTGTTGCAATTAAAAGGAAATTTTATCCATTAGCATACATGCAGAAAGCTATTATGGATTGGCAAAACTTTAGGCAAGCTAAAGGGAAAGATGTGCAAAGTTTCACTCAAGAATTTAGAAGAAGAGCTTTGGTTTTGGGTGTAGATTTGTCTTCACAAGATACTTTGCTCAAATATATTGGAGCATTGCATAGCTACTTGAGGCATACAATACTTATGTTTAACCCTTAAAATCTAGATGAGGTATGTGTGCAGGCTACCTCAAGAGGGAAACAATAAGTGTTTTAATGGAGACAAGGGAAAGAGGAAGTTTGAAGGAAATGGAAAGAAAAATGCTTCAGTCAAGAAAGAGAGGGAGAAAATCTCTTGTAAACAATTTTCAAAGGATGGCCATGATGAAGGCCATTGTTGGAAACTTCATCCTGAAAAGAGACCCAAAAATTTCAACAACAAAGAGAAACAAAACATTGATGCAACTGTACAACAAGATTTAGGATATGATTTGGAAGATGAAATGAGGATCACAACCATGGGTTTACAAGGTAAGAATTATGTTGCAAGTACTAGTTCTTCAAATTCTACCATCGATGAAACTCAACATGAAAAAGAAAGGATAGATCTTTTCCACATAAGGGCAATTTCAAAACATACCAAGATAGATACTCTTTTTGATATGGGATCACAAGAAAACCTTATTTCTGAAGACATTTTCAAGAAACTAGATTTGGAAACTACTCCTCATCCTAAACCATACCCTCCATAGATGATTTTAGGGGCTAAATTTCGCTCATGGGCTAATTTTCCATGGGTTTTCCCAAAAAAAGATTCGCTATTCTAAAAATAATTCGCCCAAATTCTATAGGATAAAATTATTTTAACTTAAAAATCACCAAAATTTTATACAAACTATATAAAATCCTTAGAAATTTGAATTTTTTTACAAAAATATCGCCAAACATTTATAGTTGGCATATGAGGGATTAGTAAGATTTGCCAAGGTTTCTACATTTTAAAATAAATTTCCATCCTTAAAATCATCCCTGATACCCTCTAGGTTGGATATGTGACAATGACAAATTGCATGTGACAAGAAGGTGTAAACCTAGATTTGTCATCACTGCAAACTATATAGATGAGGTAAATCTTGATGTTATTCCATTGGATATTTGTGGTATTGTGTTTGGAATCCCATACTTATATGATAGGAGAGCCATTTTTCATCGTCATGAGAACAAGTATCATTTGTTTAAAAATGGTGTTGAGTACATTGTTAGAGAAAATACAAAGAAGATGAATTTGTCACTTACAAATGCTAGACAAATGAAAAGACTAGTCAATGCTAGTAAGAACCTTGTACTTTTGATGACTAAACCCAAAGACAATGATGAAGAAAAAGTTCTCAAAGGATTTGATACAAAGTTACAATCTGATTTGCGTGAGGTTGCTAACGAAAATGTTGAGATGTTTCAGAAACCAAGGGGATTTCCTCCTAAAAGGGGTATCCAACAAGAGATTTTATTACAGCAAGGAGGTCCTCTTCCAAACCTTGACATGTGAAGGATGTCAGTGAGGGAGAATGTTGAAAACAAAAAACAAGCCCACAAGTTTCTTGACAAAAGCTTCATCAAACCAAGGAATTCACCATGCAGGTCACCAATTGGTTTGGTACCAAAGAAAGATTGTATGTGGCAAATGTGGGTAGATTTCAGAGCCTTGAACAACATTATAGAGATGATTGTTGAAGGAGAGATATGGAAGAAATATTTAAAAGAAAATCAAGCTCCATTGCATGCCTTGAAAAGTTATGTTTTCCACTTGGTGATAAGGTATAAGAAAGACTTTTATGATAAAATTGTTGATATGCTTACTAGGCCTAATATTAGTGCTTTAGTTATTTTCAAGCATAATCCTATCATGCATAAGAGCTATTTGGAATAGTATTTTTAGATGTTGATGGAAAGAATGTTTATGCAACTTTGTGTCGTACTAACCAAGTTTAGGAATTGGATTCCTATGTGCATGGTAAACTTTTGTATCTTGGCAAGCTATGTTTTTCATAGGGTGAAAGTGTCAACATGATAAGGGAAGTACATTCTTCTCTTGTTGCTGGCCATTTTTGTATGGGAAAGACGGTGGCTATATTGAAAAGCAAGCATCCTAAGTTTTGGGATGAGCATCTACATTACTTTCAGCATGTTCATAACCATGCCAAGAAGTTCATTGAACCAGTTCAGTTTGTGCAGCAAACCATTCAAGAACAATTGAGAAAGAGCCAAGCCAAGTACACAACAAGACATGACAAGTTTCGTATCGGTCTCAAAGGCACCAATCCAAGCAAGGCTGGATGGATTGAGATTGTAAGTGTGAGGGAACTGTACCCTCATCTATTGATTGACTAAAAGTAGTCTTTTGGAGGTCCAAAATTTTCCCAATGGGGAGGTGTGATCCAGGGGATCAAATTTTTCTCAAAAATCAAAGCTTCAAAACATACATGTGCATAGGCCTTGTCGTTACAAAGAATTCTGTTCATAACGACGAGGCCTACACACACGTCCGTTTTGAAGGGATTCTGAACACTTTGATTTTTGAGCAAAATTTGATTCCCTGGATCAGCAGGGGAGCACCAGTGCTCCCTACACATGGCCAAGGGGTGCCACCCTTCATAAATGATAAAAAATGGGTCAAATTTTCAAAGGAAAAAATGTGTTTTGACCTAGAAGTGATGGTTTTCCTCCTCCCATATGACTTAGGGGTCATGAACAAATTTTTTAATGGTGTAAAGGGGTGGAGACACCTCACAAAGTGAATGCGACACTTGGGAAGGTGCATACGACACTTGAGAAAATGCATGTGACACTTACCGAGGTGCATATGTCACTTTGTGAAACTTGCAAAACTTGAGACACTTAGGTTTTGTAACTCAAGTGTGACATTTTGATGTGTAACATGTGTCTCCAAGGTCTAGGAGGTCGAAAAAAGCATTATAGTTCATGCTGACATTCTATTGTATAACTACTTGAATGGTGGTACAATACATCTTACGATGGTGCTACTCACATGAATCCATTTAAGGTGGTCTATGGTCAAAATCCCCCCTCCGTACTATCTTATTAGTCCGGTGTCTCCAAGGTCCAAGAGGTCGATATAACCCTTATAGTTCACACTAAAATTCTACATACCCTTAAAGAGAATTTGGTATTGGCTATGAATCAAATGAACCAACAAGCTAATCAATGTCATTCCAAACACCACTTTTCTGAAGGGGATCAGGTGTTTCTTCATCTACAAAATTATAAGAAAACTTCCCTCAAAGTAGATTACTATCGGAAACTTGTTCCAAAGTTTTATGGCCCTTATAAAATCCTCAACCAAGTTGGTACCGTGGCTTAAAATTTATCTCTTCCCAGTCACTCTAAGCTCCATCTAGTTTTTCATGTGTCTTTCTTAAAGAAAGTGATTGTAAGCAAGTGATAGATTCAAACTAATCTTCCATAATGGGATGAAAAAGGATCTATTTGGTTGCAACCAAAAGTAGTCCTAGCCACACGTGAGCATCATCTTTGTTAGCACAATTCAAGAATTTTTAGTACAATGGATTATGGAAGGATACACAACCCAAGGATTCCACATGGGAGTTGGTCGCCATTCTCCAACAATTCCCACTTATCAAGCCTTGAGGAAAAGGTTGTTCTTTAAGGGGGAGGTCATGTTAGGGTCCTAACCTCCCTAACCCCTTAAGTAAATAGAATTATGTGTTTTGTTATGTAATAAAGGTTGTCATTAGTATATAAGGCTTGTGTAATAATGTGACCACGTCTAATGTGAGAAGATGTACTAGAAGCTTCCACCTCTAGAAAGTTCTTCTTATAGAATGTTCTCTAGAATATAGAAATATTATAAATAGGGGTAGAAAGCATGGAAACGGTTGTATTGTGAATTCATTTGTACTAGAGATTTTCTCTATTGGAGGTTGCTCCTTCAAAGAGGCAAGTGAGCCTTGTTCTCAAGATCATAAAGGTATCATCTTTTGGATCAATTGTGTCATTGTGATTACTGTTTCTCTTGTTCTATTAACATTTGTGATATTAATTTTGTTTCTACTCTGCATATTTACTTTTGGTACCTTATAACATCAATACATTGTACCCTTCTAATGAATATTTCATCCTCACTGAAATCGTGAAATATCATATTAGATTAGACAAGAAGAAGGGAGGTTCGTTCGGAGAGGGGAATTTGGAAGGAGGTATAGGCTTGGATCATTCTAAAGGTCGGAATGGACCTAGAAGAAAATGTTTCGCGTCCCAAGAAAAGAAATAAGTTGATAAAGAAGTCTTATCTAGTAAAAAAATGGAAATCCATGAGGCCCTGAGATCAAGCAAATCCCACTCTAAGGTTTTTTTATGAGTGTGATCTCTTACAATATAAGAATCTTTGGGAGTGCCTACAAAAAAAATACTTGTTTCTACAAATAACCATGAGGATTTATTGATTCAAGAGTTTATTATGGAGGAAAATAAGGATAATCATAGTTTATAAGATACCCTTCCTGGGTGGAGTTTTGAGGCAATTGGTGCTGAATAAAAATTGGTTGGTCTAGAGGTGGGATTGTTCAAGACCCTCGATTTTATGAATATTTTTTTTACTTAGAATTCCATCTATGTAGATTTTCTCTCATCGGATATTAATTTTGTTCTAAATTTTATCAGTGTTTATAGTCCTTGTGGCTCGAGAAGTGTTCTCAGACACTTTCTTTGGAAATGAAGTTGTTAGAAAGGATAATGCTATAGTGGTGGTGATATGAAATTCATTCTAGTAGAAAGTGAAGTGTGGGGGAGGTTGGAATAATGGATCCCCTAGCTAATTAATTTTTTCAAAAAATTGATGAGGTGGGCCCATGTGATATAGAGCCACCGGTAATGTGTGTCACTTGGAGAAATAATATAACATAGAGTGGTGTTATTTTTAAGAGGTTAGATAGATTTCTTGTTTTTGAT
Source organism: Picea sitchensis (assembly GCA_010110895.2). Taxonomy (NCBI): domain Eukaryota; kingdom Viridiplantae; phylum Streptophyta; class Pinopsida; order Pinales; family Pinaceae; genus Picea; species Picea sitchensis. Next base: position 97,046 of record SNQJ01S0016647.1, read on the forward strand.
CAAATATTTCAAAATTTTGGTAATATAATATCATGAATTGAAGAAGTCGATCCATCTAATCATGTTCATATATTTCTTCGAGTTGGGGATCCGACCCCAAAAACCTACATGCCCTTTGAAGTTCAAATCCTTTTGGTTAAAAGACCCATAATTTAAAGAATTATTTTTTTATGAATGGAAACAATATGATATTCAAGTGGGGGATTTTCCAATGTTCCATTTTAGTGATAAACTCAATATAATTAAAAGTAAGACCATCGTATAGGCAAAAGACAAATTCAACGATTTTCAAGAGCAGATGTGGAATCTAGATGAAGATATAGAAAATATTTTTAAATATAATTTGAATGGTGTTATCGCACAAAATGTAGGTTGGGTGAAGGCCAACCCAATCCATGATATGGTGATGATAGTGGGAGAGTCTACCCATTGTCACCTTAGATAAACCCTCCCCTCTCTTTAGTGAAGAAGAAATCCAACACAAGGGGGGAATCTCGGGTGACCCTAGGGGGAAATGGGATGGAAAATGAATTTATGGAAGTGAAAACCATATAGCTAAAAATAATAAGTGGAGGATGACTTGGAAATGAGTCTCAGAAATGGTCAAGGGTTGCCAAGTGCTTGAATAGCTGTTAAAGGTTGTTGTACCTGTCCGAGACATAATAAAACATAAGCTAGAAGCCTAATAATCTGAAGGAAAAATAAGTGAAGACTTATTTCCTAATTATCATAAGTATATATTGATATAAAACAAAAATGAAATTATAATAATATCTGCTAAACAAGTCACTAAAATTCCAGGAAAATATGTAAGAGACTAGCTAGCAATTACTACTGTAACTCAATTATGATAGCACAAGACTTTAGCAACAATTAAAGGATGTTAGATACAAGTATTGAAGAGATATTATTGCATCCTTATGGTTGTATCAAACAATTTATACAACATAAATTTCCAACCATCGAAACTTTCACATAAACCACCCAAAAGAAGGACAACAACTAGTAGGATAATTTGGTTGCTTTCTAGCAAATTTTGATGGTTAGAAAATGAGTAATTTTGAAAGTTATGAATTGTTTTGCTGTAGCCCTAATGTCTGTAGCATAAATTTATTATAGAAGCAATAAATCCTTGGATAAACAAGATGCCTTAGTGGACTTGGCTAGCATTAAGTATATATAAAAGATTCCAATATAAATAATTTCAATATCTCATGTTTCTACACATCTCAATGCAATGATTTTATTTCTCCAATGCAAGAGATTACTTCCTTTAACTATTGGGTTATGGATTATTTTAAATTAAATATCTATTTGTGATACTTCCTTTGGGGTGTAATCCCATTTACTCCCCAAGGCAAGCAAGACTAGATAGGAAAAACATAGGAGGGTGTAACCATTTACTTCTCCTAGTATTCCTTTGTGCAACAAATTATTCCAAGACAATTATGATGGGATTAGTGGGGTTATATTTTTTTATACTCTTCAAAATCTTAACAAATTAACCTTGTAACCAATAAAATAAGCAATAGCAAGAGAGATTCCTTACCTAGTCCAAGCATTAACAAGATAAACTCCTTTTAACCAAGAAAATTCCACCATAAAAGCAAGAAATAGCCTCCAAGAAATATAATTCCTTACTTCTTCATCCAATATCCAAGACAAATAATCACAACAGATAGTGGAAAAGAGAGATAGGTAAAATCTCCCAAATAAGGCTTAAATTTCATCCAAGGAGTCTTTCTCCAAGTGATAATGCTATGATAAAATGACAAGAGTTTGATCTCTATTTATAAAAATCTCCTAAAAAGTGTTTGTCCACTTAACTTTAGGGTAAACCAAAAAATAAGGGGTCGAAGACCCTTATTTTTCCCCTTTACATAATAAATTAAAATTAAATTTTAAAAAAATGCACATAAGAAACCCTAATATGACGTCATCCTCTCTAGGGTGACGTTTTGGCACTTCTAGGTGGACTTTGAGCTTGGGGATGAATTGTTGGGCCTCCAAAGGAATTCTTCCCAAGAGATTGGCTCTTCTCTATCAAGGTGGGGATTCTCCTCTCCCAAAAATCCAAGTTTCAATAATCAACACCTCCACCACCAAAACCCTAGCACTAGGGTGACATCAAGCCCTCTAAGTGTGACATTTTGGCCTTAAGAAGCAAGACCTTGGGATAGTAGGGGCTAGGTGAGGTCTTCCATGGTGCCTTATTTTTCCTCCAAAATAAATGTTCATCTTCCTTCTTTTCCCAAGGTGTGGTTCATGGTATCCAATGTGTGGGATTCAAGCCCCAAGGAAGTTGAAGCTAGGCTTGTTCTTCCAAAACTATCCACCAACTAGATCCTGCAAAGACAATGAATATTCCCTACAAGGATCTCAATTCAAATGCACCATGACAGGTAAATGAAATCAATAAAAGATCCACCTAAGCATGTGCATTAAAAACCACCTCATCAAACCAAACAAGTTCTCAAAGACCCTATGCAATTTGCCAAGTTTAGGTATGGGAGGGTCGACAAAGCGACCTATTGGGTGAATCATTCCCTTAGTCAAAAAGTGTTTCCCAAGTGGAACCCTCTCTAGTTCATGCGGAGAAGGTGACATGGATGGGGGAAATACTTTTGGGCACGGGGTTCATGACATACAAGGGATCATAATGTCTCATTTATGGGTGCCTTTGTAGAGGGTGTGTTGCACCTTCATTTTCAATGCATCCTTTTTCCAATCCCATTTATTTCCATTAATTAATTAAGGTCCAAACACTAGGTACTCCCTATGGGTTAATTGATTATCTTGGGTGGAAGTACCATGGTGTCACTTGAATGGAGAGGTACATGGAGTGCCATGGGGGTATAATCTATCTTGTAATGAACTTCTGTAGATCCCTCAACAAGTGGGACATTTGTATATGTGTTTTCTTTTGCAGGTCTTTGATTTTTTAAGAGAAACATTTCATTGTTCTCAATAACTCTTTTGGGAGAGCATCTGGAAGGTTAATAATATGGATTTTATATTTTTCCAGCAATGTTCCCTTTGGGTCTTCAGTCTCTTCTTCACACCAAATGAGGGACAATCCCTTCTTAGGCCAGTACACCTAAAAATACCAAAAGATAAGAAGATGAGGGGATGAAGTGTGGAAAGTGGAAAGTATGGTCGGGAATGGTACAATGGTCTATCAGGGAGACCTCCTAGTAGCAAAACTATCCCTAAGGGTGACCACTTACTAGGGCTCAATGTCAACCACCAAGGTGAAATAGGGCAAAGAGAATAATTTCCAAGAAGACTTTACATAATCAAAAGCAATTTTAAATGCAACAAACTCAAATGCCTCAAATATTGAAATGAAACTCGCCAACATACCTGGCTTGTACCTCATTGAGAAAGATCCAATGTCTTCCAGAAGCAATCTGATGTGGCGGATACCCTCATTATGAACCCGGGATCAGTGGTGGTGAGGTGGGAATTTTTCTATGAAAGTGGACAATGTCAGCCATATGCCTCTCGGTACTCCATGCCTGCAACTTGAGGGCCTAGAGACATCATGTCCTTAGTTATCCATAGGAAATGGGGATATGATCTGGCTCCTACTTGGGGACATGTACTCACCGTAAAGTGCATGAGAACGAAAACATCTCTTGGTGCAATTTTTCCTACACTGAAACATAAAACTGTAAAATATAGGGTGGTTCTATCACCCTTCATCTATATCAAAATTAAAACTAAAAAATAACAACTAATCTAGAAAGAAAATTTTGCATTTTTTTTTTAAAATTCCTAAACTAAATATGTAATATGATGGAAGTAACATGTAAGTAGAGAAAAATGAAACATGAGATGTAACTAAACTACTATGATAAATCAATATGAAAGTGCGAGGAATAAATATGACCTACCTACTTACCTTGGGCCTGGGCCCTGAAGAAGTCAAGTGCCATGAATGTAGGGTCGAAGAAGAGACCCATCTACTAGTAATGGAATATTTCTCCCATCCAAGGCCGTCAAATAGTACTTCTCTTTGCCGTACTTCTTCTTGATGATGTAAGTGCCAATCCAAGAAATCTTATCCTTCTTATCGTATTTAAGCTTGCCCTTCCTTTTATCCCACATGAATGCAAGACTTCCTTCACTGTAGTTGATGTAAGGTATATCTTTGATGTAAGGATAGGAGGGAGCTTCTATGTTGACTGCATCTTTAATGGATTTCTCACGTTCTTTGTTCTCTTTATCTTCTTTCTTAAATATCTGGATGGACCCTGGTTCTTTCCCTTGGAACTTCACAAGCTTCTCCTTGTACTCATTTGTCATTGGGAGTAGTGTATATATGCAATCTTCCTGCACAAAAATTAGGTCCCAAGGATCATATTCAATAATCTAATGAGGTACATCAAAGTCCCACTCAATTGTGTAATCAAGATTGTTGGGATCCATCACATGCTTCTCATCCTGCTCCCAACTATATAAAATCTCAAAAGTGCCATCCCCCATGGGAATATGTGCATGGGTGAGATCCATATTGAGGAAACCCATAAGAGAAGTGGACCAACTTCTTGATAGAATCATTCACCAAGCATCTAGAATTCCAATCACTACTATGTTCATAATGAGGCTGATATGAGGGAAGTCATCCAGGTAAACTTCAACATCTTCACAAATCTCGTAAACTTTGACCTTATTTGAATCAATACCATAGACACTTCCATAAGGTCGAGTTGTATTCAAACCGAGTTGTTCCATTACTTTCAAGGAAATCACATTGGCTGAGGCTCCAGAGCCTAGGATATAATTTTTCAAACGGTGACCATTAATTCCCTAAGAGAGATAAAAAGGAGGGTTATTATCCTTCTGTCGATCAAGATGCATGGTATTCATGATTATTGGAGGGTCCTCCTTTCAATTGGTACTTTCAATAACTTCCAGACTTATTTACTCATGGATGGGATCTTACACATCTCCGTCACATGGACCATCATTTTCAACTTCCCAAACATAATCACCAAGTCTATATTTAACTGAATCTCCTCTTTTGTCAATGTTGGTTTTGGAAGCAACTCGTAGACTGGATGTGGAAGTGGTGGGACTACCCTCTCTGCAGATGGAAGAGGAAATTCCACTTATTGTTGAAGTTGAGTGGAAGGTTTTTGTAGAGGAACTGAAGCCTTGTTTCTTCTTGCATACATCAAAATTTCCTTTTTTCTCAAATCCTTTCTCTGATCCTCTGTTAACTGATTCAACACTCTGAGTTTTCCTTCTCTAGATCCTATTTTTATGACTTCATCAATCTGTTCTTGAGTGATATATTCTTCTAAAAATTTGCAAATCATGTGCATAAAATTTATACCATCAAAGGATTCTTTATCACATCGGGGACACTCATCATCCCGATGAGATTATTGACAAGGAGAACACCATGGTGTCTCTTCAGTGTTGACCATCCCAACCTGGTTCAATGTGGTAGGATCCTTTTCCTTTTGTTATTGCCTTGGATTCCAACTTGTGGAATATCTCTATTGTATGCTAAGCTAAGTTCCAGAGGCATAATGATTTATTTCCACATTGTTCAATCAACCTATTATCTGATTCTGAGCTTGGACAAACTGAGTACTCATCTGGTCTATTTTCTAAGTCAAGAGAGAAATTGGATCTGGTGTATTTCTATTGGAAGCTTTAGTCTTTGCTTCTGTATTGGTGTGAGGATATTGAAAAGGGTCAACCTTTGAGTTAATAAGGTTCTCTTCAATTTATACACTATAATCTTTGGCTTGTGCCAGGGTTGTGGGATTCTTGTCCTTCAGGATGACATGGAATTCTCCATCGAATGTGTTAGCACCCTGTAAATTTTGTCCAGCTGAAAAGACAAACGACAGACATAACTTTTTCAACCAGCTTTAGAGATGAGGCACTAACCTTCTCAACTCAGTGAGGGCTCTCTCGTGTCACTGGGTATATCTATGACCATCAGTGGCTAGGTTTGGTTTGTTGTAGGTTTGCTGAGAGAATGAAGATGGAATTTGGGATATGGAGTCAAATATGACCAACGCATTTACAAATTATAAGAACTATCAAGAGGAAAAAGGATAAATGAGGCATTGAGTCTGATCTTAAACTTAAAATTTTCATGGTAGCAGAGGAAAGGGGGAAACACGTAACTGTATCAAAGCATATTTGAATGAATTCTGGCCTAGTCAAGAAGAAAACCACATGAATTTAAATTGCTAAATCTAGAGCATCATTAGATGAATTCCAAACTTCTAACTCTCCAATTTAAAAGAAGAAACTGTGAATGGAATTTTAGATACACAAGGGATACATACTAATGAAAGGAAACATAACTCATATCACTGCCAATTAGTATCTTTTCATAAACAGTTCAAAAACAAATTCTGCATTATATATTCAGTTTAGCTCCATAATTTTACAAAAAAACCTTCTTGCTATGAGGGCAGGACCCTCTTTCCCTCATACCTTTTACATCCTCAGGATGATATATATATAGAGGTTTACAGTGGAATTCAAAATGATTGAACTTCCTCATAATCCTAAAGATAAAAATCTGTTACAAAAAGGAGTAATGTGTAATGACAACTCTCCTACTTTACAGGGATCGTTACAAACATATCTGACATATCTGAAGATTTTCTTTGAACACCACATGTCCAAAATTCATTGGAACTTATTCAATTTTACCTGAGAGTTTTATTCTATCTTGGCGATTTCCTCCTTTAGATTATCCAACCAGACTAGTAGATTTTCCCCAACGCTTTCAACCACTTCAGCTCTCGTTCTAGTTTTGTGTCGTTTGCTCCGTTTCTTTTTCACAGCTCACCTGCAGGGTTCTTCCACATGCCCATTGATGATTAGATCCCTCATGAGAGGATTTAATCTGACCTCTAATTTTGATCTTGTCATAGGGTTAGTATGAAATTTGGTCACTAATATCCGAGCAATCGTATTTTCCTTTTTACTCATTGATACACTTGTCATGTTGTTTGAAAACCCTGTTTCACTGGATATGGCTTGATTGGATTCGTCCATGTATTCCAATTTTGTATACACCAAGGTGTTCCTTAACTCTACAGAAACCAAAAAGTTGATCCAGTTGGAGATTACATCACTTATGGATGAGACGGTGATTTCCAGGAGTAGAATAACACCACCGATACTTAAAGATTGATAGTTGTTGAGTTTCACTCATGAATCATTGACAATATTACTGGAAAGTACATTGATTTACCACACTTGGTGAATCCATTTCGAATGATTATCCTTCGAGTTCATTATCTGGCGGTGTTCAGCAGATATCGCATGGACATGAAGTACTCGAAGGAGTCTCATGCGGTGATTTGACCAGCTGTCGACTTCCCTTATACGAATCGTTGATTTGACGTATTAGAACATGTGACATTGGGGTTTTGGGAAAATGGTTTTAGGAAGACCGCCTTTCGCCCGGATTTACCTCAGAGGGTGCCACGCGTCCACGAATGACACCATGGTGGTTTTCTTCAGCCCACCCTCGATTAGTTAAGTCCTGCGCTGTTTCACCACCCGATATGGGTTTCAACCATTGATTCAGGCCACCCCAAGATCTACAGTCCGTTGAGTTTGATTACTTCCATGTCCATGTCGAATTAAATCTGTTCACCAAATATGCTCCTACCCACCGGTCTAATCCTTCTCTAAATTTATCTAGCACTCTGCTAGGTCTCGAGATTCAGATTCTGGGAAATCGTTATGGTGACAACATAAGCTCCTATTGGGGATGTTATCCTCCCAATGAGGTAGAAAAGAACTTGTAGACCCGGTGCCTCATCTGTTGGGATGCTCCTAAAACATGTGTGTGTACCCTGCTCCGACCTATCCCCAGTGTCTACTGAAAACCAAATTCTCCACACTTCTCTTAACTGGATGCTGAACACTGAATATGCTGTTGAAAACTGACTGTACACAATAATGGAAATCTAACTTAAAAATGCTCAACCATCAAGCTTATTCGCACACTCCTACCTACCCTAAAAATGCTGAAATGAGTATCCAATCAAGTGATGCTAAAGTGCCAATGCAACCAATGAAGCAATTGGCTTCTCGATTTTTCTCCGATCACATCTTTTTTAAGTAGGAAGACAAATGTAAAAGGTGGAAGATGAAAAAACAAATTGAATCCAAAACCTAAAATCATGAATGAAATGAACTCCTCCTTCACTGAAGACTACAATAGGATGGCTACAAGATCTTGAAAACCATGAAAAATCATTTCTTCTTTATGAGAAAAGACAGAAAGATAAGCCTCTTTCATAAGTGTTTGTTGCTCTCACTCTACTTCTTCAGTTCTGATAATATTTTCAAATGACATGACAACCATAGGTTTTTCTGTTCCTCCACGCATATCAACAAAAACACTCATACATTCTTGAACATCTTCAAATGTGGCAGCCATATTATGTGCATAAAGGCTATCTTTTTGTTCATCAAGCAATTTTGATTTTGTTTCATTAAACTTTTGGAAATTTTCTTGAGGAGTGTCATTCAGTCTTTCAAATGACTAAATGGAAATAAGTTCTTGTTCATAATCTTCTTGTAAAAGTGGAAAGCTAATGTCATGAACTATTTCACAGTCTAGAGTTCCCATAGATATGTTTTCAAAATCCTCATTTGTGTCTATGCTATTTAGAAATTGAACCACCACGTCATTCTCAGGGGAAGAAAGACAACTTTGAAACAATTTGTTATGCTGGAAACATTGTTGAATATCCATATTAGTTTCAGGTGAAGGGAAATGACCTCAAACAACATTCTCTCAAGTAGTTTCTTCTTCTTTTTCAGGCTGATAGTTGAGCATAGGCTGCAAATCTGAGCTGACATAACCTTTCATGTGATCATCCATATGGTTATCATCACTTGCAAGTCTAGTTTTCTCTTTGTATTTACCATCATGTATGGAGGATTCCTGACTTGAGACATTACAAATATTTTTCTTCAACAACTTGAAAGAAGCAAAACATAGTGGTAAGGTTGTCTCACCTAGTTCAATACCTTCCTCATTTTCACTATGGGCATATTTCTGAACTTTCTCATCTTCAGTTTTTTCCTCAATAGATGGTTGGATTTAAGAACTGACTGAACATGTAATAGGTTCTTCAAACACATGATAAAAGTGTTGTGAAATATTATCAATTTGTTCCATTGGTTTAGTGTGGTTTTGCATTAGCACAAATTCATTTTCCTCAATGATGATCTTAGAATTCTCGTTCAACAACTTAAATGCAACAAAACATAAAGGTAGAGAATCTCCTTCAGCTGATCTGATACTTTTTCCTCTGTAACTGTGATATGTAGGTTCATTTATCTCACTATACTACTGAAAAAGCACATCTTTGATATCATAATCATATTCATATTTGTCATATATAGGTAGATCAATGACATATGCAAGGTCATCTAACAAGAACAAACTAGGAATATCAACTTGTTCTTCGACAAATTGATTTGTACACTCATCTTCTTGCATGTCTATAAATGAATACATAAAATAATCAACCCCTTGCTTATCATGGGATGGATCAGAAACTAAATTAGCACCTCCTCTTTCAACAAGTGGAATGTAATTCTCTCCAAAATCATTTGCATTGGGAGATTCAAGAGAACCCATGATATGCCCAAGGTTCCAATCACTTATATTTTGTTCATATTCACTCTCATTTTCTTTATCATTAAAATCCTCATCTTGAGTCTATTCACATGCTTGGATATTGTGTTGAATATCTTGAGAATCATTAAACATTTGTTGTAAGGACTTAGGTCTTCTTTCCATTAGGAGGAAGGACAGATTTAGATGGAGAGTAGTTGCATAATGAAGCATGGCAGAGGTTTTAGTGGGTTGAATTTCTTCAAACATATTATAATAGATACTGGAAAACCTTCTAGTGAATATAGAAATAGTTTCACTGTTGTGCCTTTCCAAGGCATAGAATTCAGTAAGTTGTAGATCCAAATATTTTTGCTTGCCCTAGAACTTTAAGAAGTCATTCTTCAACTCCTCCCATGAGATAATTGTCTCTGGATACAAATTCTTGAACCAATATTTTGTGTCCCCTCTCAAGGATTGAGAGAAATCTCTCATACACACATCATCATGGTCAATCTCAAATAAATCTATAAAATGCTCAAACCCTTGAATGTTCTTTTCATCTGAGATGACATTAGGTTCCCCATCAAACACAGGTAGATACTCATAGTGATTTGGAGGGAAATCATTGAGGACTTGGGGTAGATTTAAGGGTATGTATCTATGTTGGACCTTGGGGGATGTTGTATCAAGTACAGGGGAAGAAACATCAGCCTTGGCTTCATGGGGCTCATCAACTTGGTCATGGTCATCACATGGACAAGATGGAAAGTTTTTATCAAAATTGGTGATACAGTGAGGGTATGCATGTGCAACTTTAAGAGGAGGATATATAATTGCAAGATTTCCATGATTTCCATTAAAATGCAACAGGTAAATAAAAATTTGTTTGTCATGTTCAAGGAAGGAACACAGTTAACTTATAATAAATAGTAAAAATCTTTGTAAAATATCCCATTTTAAGTACTTGTTTTCTTCCATGATATCTTTTCACACCTTTGTCAAGGGATCTCATCTTCTAGTGAATTCTCCAGACTATATTTGGAGTCTGTGTGGAGTCGTCAATAATGTTTTGGAGGCTGGATTCTGCATTAAGAGTGGATTTTCCCTTAAACATTTTGGATTCTTCTACCAGTGGAATCACCTTCAAACTGATTTTTTGATGTGTGGAGTTGCAAGAGAAGGAATATAGCAAATATGTGCCTAAGTGTCTGCTTCTCTCAGACCTTAGAACTCAACCATGTCGTTCTTTCCCAGGGAAAAATTTTCAATTTCATCCCCGACAATGATGCCCGAATGTTAGCACCCTGTAAATTTTTTCCGACTAAAAAGACAAACGACATAGGTAACTTTTGCAACCAGCTTTAGAGTCGAGGCACTAGCCTTCTCAACTCCGAGAGGGCTCTCTCATGCCACTGGGTATATCTATGACCATCGGTGGCTAGGTTTGGTTTGTTGTAGGTTTGCTAAAAGAATGAAGATGGGATTTGGGCTATGGAGTCAAATATGACCAATGCATTTACAAATTATAAGAACTATCAAGAGGAAAAAGGCTAAATGAGGCATTGAGTCTGAGTGTAAACTTAAAATTTTCATGGTAACAGAGGAAAGGGGGAAACACATAACTATATCAGAGCATATTTGAATGAATTCTAACCTAGTCAAGAAGAAAACCACATGAATTTAAATTGCTAAATCCAGAGCATCGTTAGATGAATTCCAGACTTCTAACTCTCCAATTTAAAAGAAGAAACTGTGAATGGAATTTTAGATACACAAGGGATACATACTAATGAAAGGAAACAAAACTCATATCACTGCCAATTAGTATCTTTTCATTAACAGTTCAAAAACAACTTATGCATTATATATTCAGTTTAGCTCATAATTTTACAAAAAACCTTCCTGCTACGAGGGTAAGACCCTCTTTCCCTCATACCTTTTACATCCTCTAGATGATATATATATATATAGAGGTTTACGGTGGAATTCAAAACGATTAAACTTCCTCATAATCCTAAAGATAGAAATCAGTTACAAAAATGAGTAATGTGTAAGGACAACTCTCCTACTTTACATGGATCATTAAAAACAGGTCTGACATATCTGAAGCTTTTCTTTGAATGCCACATGTCCAAAATTCATTGGAACGTACTCAATTTACCTGAGAGTTTTATTCTAGCTTGGTGATTTCCTCCTTTAGAGTATCCAACCAAACTAGTAGATTTTCCCCAATGATTTCAATCGCTTCAGCTTTGGTACCTGCTTTCTGTCATTTTCTCTATTTCTTTTTCACAGCTCGCCTATAGGGTTCTTCCACGTGCTCGTTGATGATTAGATCCCTCATGAAAGGATTTAATATGACCTCTGATTTTGATCTTGTCACAGGGTCAGTATGAAATTTGGTCGCCAATATCTGAGCAATCATCTTTTCCTTTTTACTCATTGATACACTTGTCATGTTGTTTGAAAACCCTGTTTCACTGGATATGGATTGATTGGATTCATCCATGTATTCCAATTTTGTAGACACCAAGGTGTTCCTTAACTCTACAAAAACCAAAAAGTTGATCCAATTGGAGATTACTTCAGTTATGGATGAGACGGTGATTTCCTGGAGTAGAATAATGCCACCCATACTTGAAGATCAATAGTTGTTGAGTTTCAATCATGAATCACTTACAGGATTACTGGAAAGTACGTTGATTTACCATGCTTGGTCAATCCATTTTGAATTATTAGCCTTTAAGTTCGTTATTGGGTGGCGTTCAGCAGACATCCCATGGACATGAAGTACCCGAATGAGTGTCGTGTGGCGATTTGACCAGCCATCGACTTCCCTTATACGAGTCGTTGATTTGATGTATTAGAACATGTGACATCGGGGTTTTGGGAAAATGGTTTTAGGAAGACCACCTTTCACTCCGATGTACCTCAAAGGGTGCCACGCATCCACGAATGAGACCATGGCAGTTTTCCCCGGCCTGCCCTCGATTAGTTAAGTCCCGCGCTATTTTGTTGCCCAATATGGGTTTTAACTGTTGTTCCGAGCTGCCCCAAGATCTATGGTTTGTTGAATCCTCTTACTTCCGTGTCCATGTAGACTTAACTTTGTTCGCCAGATATGCTCCTGCCCGCTAGTCTAATCCTTCTCTAAATTTATCTAGCACTCTGCCAGGTCTCGAGATTCAAATTCTGGGAAATCGTTATGGTGACAACAAAATGCATTCATATAAAGGAGATGAACAAATCCATATAGAGGACATACATCCGTCAAGATTTTTCTATACAATATGTCAAACTTGTTGTCAAATTCACTCACCGTCTCATTCTCCTTCTTCTTTATTTGATTGAACTGAGCTACAAGCATTTCATTGTATTTCTTTGTTTTCCATCTATTCTTGAACAACTTAGAAAAATATCCATACGATGCTATGTGACTATCAGGAGTCCCTTTGAACCAACTTTGAGCATATTTAGTCAATGATGAAGCTAGTAGCTTCATTGCTACATACTCATGTTCCACTTTTGCATTCTCCATGTATCAACCCATAACATAGAGATGATCATCGACTATGATCACATTGTTTCCCGAGAACTTTGGAAACCATTTTTTAGACTCTTTTGGCGTGGTATTGGGATATCCTG
>SNQJ01S0016647.1:141409-166717 GCA_010110895.2 Picea sitchensis
TGTATTTAAGTAAAATATAGATAACTCTTATTTATGGACATTATTTACAAGCTGTAAGTTTTAATCTAAACTTACGAAACTCAATGTGAAAATGACTACTTTGAAGAAGAAGATAAAGAAAGAACATAAAGATATTTTTTGATTTTTCCTTTATAAGTCTTAAACAAATAAAAGAAAATGCTATGAAATGGAAACGTATGGATAGTCGAAAGCCAAAACATATGTTTGAAATTCAGTGATAAATAGATAGCGGAAAAATGTAAATGAGCTAACCTGTTAGCGAGCTAATGATATGCATCCAAACATTTGTATGATCAAAGAACTTCTAACCACCTTGTCCAGGAGGAAAACCTACAATGGACCTTAAATTTGTTCTGAATAAATGCAGAACAATTGTGTTGGCAATTGAATTTTAATAACAGAAACAGTGATACAAATAGTTACCGTGATCTCATGATTTCAAGTAATTACTTTAAGAAAAACATGTTAGCAATAACCTTGCATTTAATCTTTCAATGAAAATTAAGGAGAAATCCTGTAATTGAAGCTGAATAGATGATCACATGATTAATATCTGAAGCATCATTTATGGACAACATTTATAAAGTAATTATCCCAAAACATAATAAATCATGAAGACTAAAGCTATCAAAAACTATTATCATATCAGGATAAAGAAAACTTAAATGAGGACACCATCCATAAGAAGCTAAAGCCGAGATGTGTATTGTTGTTCCATTAAAGTCTCTAAATTAATCATCCATCTTCTGCCCCAGACGAGGATGGTTTCATTACAAAAAGTTGTAGTATTTAATGAGTTTAGGAAAACTAAGCATCCTATCTTCTAAGATAGAATCAAATCCTAGGATGATTTGCTAATTACAAAAATAGAGGGTAATAAAACCACTCAATATCAAACTGTATCTCTTAAGATTAAAAGAGTTTGTTTCTGTTTACAAAATGAGCCAAAAAAATGGCTAATGATCCTAGAAATGCTCCATATAATTATGTCTCCACAAGCTACACGATATCCTGAAAGGAAAATCGAAAGTAAAGAAATTTAGATATTCATTTAATCAACATTTTCCAATATTTTGAATGAGAACAGACTGGCTATAGAATCTGTTGATTCTGTAGCTAGTATTATTTTAAACAACATAAAACTAATTCAATCTATATTAATTAAGAACAAATCAACAGAATCACACAAATCTTTTACCTTTCAACTGAATGCTAAAATTGGCTCATAAAACCTCAGAATTAATCACTGCTTTGACACACTCAACATTTTTTATTATGACATTTCTAGTTCTCTTCAAGCGTTTTCCTTCCCTGTGTGCACTGACCTTGACTCTATGGTTTTCATTTGTTAATGAGTCAATCTGAGCTATGAGGGTCTTGATCTTCGCTTGAAGGGAGGGGGCATCTGTGTAATACTTGTCTATCTAAAATAAATACACCTCACACCATGGATCTGGGACAGTTGGTTGAGGATACCCATGACCGTGCATCAAAATTCTACCACTGTTGTTTGTGGATTCTTTATTGAATTTGATCCCTGGAAAGCCTTCGCTATGTTTCAGGCATGGTGGCAGATTGTCTACGAAATCGTAGGTTTGGCTGAGATCCGGTTTGAGGTAACTTGGGTCTTCTCCTACCAAGAATTTCTCGATCTCAGAATTGGAGCTCTCATGGACCTAGATTGCTTTGATCGAGCTCATATGAGACTTTGATTTATTTCATAGGCTCCTAGAGATTAATCTCCCTTCCCTTTTGTTCTTAAACCCGATATTCGAGTCATTTTTATATCGTTTGCACGAGGGTCTGTTTACGATTTTTTCAAAGGTGTTAGGGCATACATACTTCTCGCGCTCATGAAATTCAATGACTCTTGGGTCAACATCTTGTTGCTCGGACATAGGCTCATCGAGCGCAGCCCTATCATAGGGTTCTTTGGATGAGGAGACTGCTCTATCAATGTAAGGGATAGGGGTTTCTTCTAACATGGGCTTATCAACCTCTACGGGGATAGATGTAACAAATCCATTTCGAGGTAGGAAAGTGTTCCAATCGTTGCCCTACAATTTTAAATGATGGACTAACAACATCCTGATCAACCCATGAGGAAATAAATTGGAATTCAAAAACTGTCTTTTATACCTCTTGGCCATTTTATATAAACTTCTCAATAAGTAGAAAGGCATGTTCAACTGGAAACTGATGAAGTTCATTAATAGTCTTATGTGGTAAAGAAAAATGAGGCCGAAGCGACCTTTACAGGTAATGAACTACCTTAAAACTGCCAATAAACCGTGCCACCTAGTTTTTAACAGAGATATAGGCATACCTTTATCACAACACTGGATTTTCCTAGAGGTAAAGAACAAACTCCATGACACCTCCTCTAACTTGGAATTCTTAAAAAAAAAATTCCCGCTCAAAAAATTCTCATTGATTTCAATTTGAATGTCACCCACTTTGGCTCGGCACCCATCGAAAGAGAGGGCGAACTCCGGGGCCGCTTGCAAGTTGTAACCTTGAAATTTCTCAAGAAATTCAAGCCAGCCTTGACCCTTAAGGTCTTCCCTTGCGTCGTCATACAGGAGCAGGGTTTGCGAGCCATTCGGTTCAACACGGACGACAGGGGCCACGTGGATTTAGATAAGTAGTCATAGGGGGAAATATAAATCACTGTAAGCATGAAGGGTTTCACAAAATAGGAAGAACTAGGGATAAAACCAAGGAAATAAAAACCCTCACACGATTAAATGAAGGAATGAGGGGTTTCATGTGAGAATCGGGCATTTTGTGTAATGAATCACCGAGAGTACAGAACGAAGCCCGAGACTTAAATTTGAAATGATGGACCTATCATTTTCAAACTTCCACTATCAATAGAGTACAAAATACGACCAGATGCATTTGAGTATCATCATTTTGCAAAGGGTGGAGTTGTTCATTTCAAGGTTAGGAAAAGAGGTGCTTGACAAATCAAAGCATAGAAACCATAAAAATGATTTACCAAGATTTATACATGAAACAAACTCATAGCCTGACATTAATCGACTCTTGGTGTATCATTTAAAGGTCCAGAGTATACCTTATGACAATGAGTTACTTTAAAACAACCACTTTATTGACATGAGTGTTGGGACTCAGAAATGTCGTATTTCCATCCAACTTTCCCTTCATCAGTCTTCACATTTCATCGCCCCATTAACCTTTCATGATACCATTTTCATCATTAAATATGGGTTAAACCTATTATTTCCAAATCATTTATTTTAGTATTAAAAGGGAATTTGTGATTAAATATTAGAAAATTGACATGTTTTCATATATCTCAAAAATGTGTGAGATTTATCATGTGTAGGAATATGTGAAGGATTAATTCAAAATACTTCTCGAATACTTCCTCCACCATTTCAAGATGTGAGGAGATAATTCATTCCTAATCCAAGGAGAAGATCATGGAGATTTGGTTGTCATATCTTATCCAAGGTATATGAGAGATATGTGTGAGGATTTGAAGGGATTATATTTTGTAATAAAGGGAAATGTATTGAGAGAAAAGTGGATCTGTAATTATGAGATGTTTATCTTATTTTCAAAACTCTCATGTATAAAAGAGAGCACCTTCTCTTCATGAGGGGAGGAGAATCATTATTATGTAGAAGCGGGGAGAATTACTAATATGTAGATTAGAGAAGAATTATTATGATGTAAGACTGGTTCTTGAGGAGAATTATTATTATGTAGATTAAGGGAATTGTTATGAGATAGGCTCTTGAGGAGAATTGTTATGATGTTGATTAGATTCATGAAGAGACTCCTTTTGTAAGCCTACCTGTTGAAGATTAATGCAAGTTTGGATTCAGTGATTTTGTCTCTTGTAGAAGTTAGCATCTGGTGATCTAAAGCTTCCATGTTGGCATCGACAAAGGTCACCGATCTAGCTTGGTAAGATTATTGTAAATTGTTAGTGTAGATTTTCATTTCATGTACCTGTTATTTTGATTTCATGTTATTTTGTTTAATTTCACTATTCGAATGTGTTGCAAAGTGTGGTAATGCAGGAACAATTGGATTTATATATTTCACCATACATGAGCTTTAATGGAGCATCCTACTTGTTCGTTTAGTTTCTCCATGAGATAGAATCAAAGTTCATCTTTTCTTTTCATGAGCCATCAATGAGCATGTCCATCACCTGAGTAGGAGATTTTGCTTGTTTATGCGTTTTTCTTGTTTATGAGTTTTTCTTTCCAGCTTTCAAACTGTGTGAAGATTGTCATTTTTAAAAGTGTGTTGGTTTCTAAATAGTTTTCTTATCTATACTAAACAGACATAGGAACCTATCTATTATCGGCACATATAGTGCATCAACTCTACTGATTACGAATCCCGGTTGATAATTTATGTTTGGTAATATATTATGCAAATAATTGCACCAACAATGAGATAATCCTTAAAGAAAAATATCATTCTTAAAAAGATTTGTATGAACATTTATTATCCTAGGGAAATAAGCCTTAAATTCAATTGTAATAAATTCATAAATTTCAATGCTTTGTTCATGCTTTCAGTCATGAATGAAGTATGAAAATGAGAACTAAGAAAAATAAAAACTTTTATAGCCCAAAACTCATGTTTCAAGTAGCAATGTTCATGTGATGAAGTGGAGGCAACTACATAATTTATTATTTGTTTATTTAAGAGGTGAAAACATTGTGGGGCTTCCAACAATGGCGATTTACTGGGAGAAATTGTTATCTCTGTATCACTGACGAGTTCATGTTAGGACTGCTAGAATGATTGCAGATCAAAGAACATATGAAGGACATCAAGCATCTCGACAATCATTACACGGTCTAGCTTCTGACATCTTTCTATTCAAATGAAATCCGGTGACAAATTTTTAAAAATGAGAGCAACGATGTTCAAGTCAATGGCTCTGATACTATTGACAGGGCCACTGCTACCAGCAGGCATCCATAGCCTCAGTAGGGGATGTCAATGAACCCACTCTAACGCCTCTATCCTGTCCAAGAAATTTCAATTCAAAATGCAATATGCTTATGACCAATATCAAAATTTGTACTTGAGAATTTTTCTTGAAGCCGACATTGCTTCACTGCCAGCGGGCCTGTTTAGTACCTCGACGAAGTTGACTTGGCATCATGCATGCATTTACCCACTGCCAATAGACCTGTTCAGTATCTCGACGGGTTTACAAACACTTCCCACAACTCTCGAGAAATTATTCACAGTCTGATATAAATTTAAAGACATTCAGAAGAGCAGGGTGATGCTGAAAATTCCGGTTTTTACAACACTTGTTATTTTCCAGGCTTTTAAGTTTTTGCTTGATAACCTTCATTATGATCTAAAAATAGTTTATAGATGAAACTAATTTTTTGAGGACAAGAAGGCATCCTTGAGTTGCTTTCTTAAATCCAGGGATTGCGTAAAGATATTTTAATGATAGTCGTGCTTGCTCATAATTGTAAAGTGAAACCATGAAATCTATTTCTAACAAAGAAACTTCTTTAGCTAGTCTGTGTTTCAGGAAAATTACAGCAATTGATGCTCTGACAAACCTTGACTACTGTTTTAAGATGAGGCATTCTGGTTTCCCTCCTTGAACTAAACTGTGATACAGGCATGTTTTAACTGGAAAGCAATAAAAACAAACAACAAAAGAAAATTGAAGTAGAAGCAAAAACCAGAAAACAAAACAAAATCAAAACATAAAAAATATGTTCAAAAGATGCATCTGGGACTCGTCATGAAAAATACCTTTTGAGAGCTTGTCCATTCACCGGGAAGGTGTCTGGCTATCCCTCTAAATTCTGCAGGAAGAAAGAGATCAGACCTAGTTTCTCAGTGATCAAGAAGGGCCCTAACCACAGATTTTGGAGCTTGGAATGTTCCCCTTTTCCTTCATGAGGTTTATCCCATTTGAGCACTAAATATCCCACCTATAAATTCCTATCCGAGGCAGAACTTGAATCAAACCAGCTTTTAACAATGTGTTGATGCTGATTCAATCTTTCTTTTGCTCATGTTCTTACTTCCTCTAATTTTAACAAAGCATTAATGCGACTTTCAAGAGGAGGACAATTCTCTTCCTGAACTTTCTGTGATAATTGCAGCGAGGGAAGTAGGACATGAGGAGGGAGAATTGCTTCTCTTCCGTAGACGAGAAAGAAGGGGGAATTACCAACATTAGTTTTCAGAGTCACCCTATCAGCCCATATTGCATTAAAAAGTGCATTGTGCTAGTTTTTGTGGTTTTCAGAAACTGTCCTCTTGATGATTTTGATCAGGTTTTTGTTTGTTGATTCTGCTAGACTGTTTCCTTGGGGGTAATAGCTGGCAGAATATTTCATTTTTATCCCTTTTTCTAAAGCAAAGGCACTCATATCAAGGGATGACAAATAGGAATCATTATCAAAGACCAAACATTTAGGAATACTGAATCAAGTAATGATGTTTGAATTAAGAAAAGATATTACCTGACTGGTGTTTACCACTTTTAATGGTGCAACCTCAGACCATCTGGTAAAATAGTCTGTCGTTGTAATGATGTATTTATGCTGCTACGAGGAAGTGGGGTTGATAGGCCCAATGATGTCAAGACCCCATTGCTGAAAATGGAAGTCTACCGAAATAGGTTGCAGCGGAAATGCTGCCTTCTGCACTCATCCAAAAGCCTTTTGGCAGATCGTGCATTTATGACATAATGTATGGGCATCTTTGAATAACATGGGCCAATAGTACCCTGCTCTTAATACTTTGTTAGCAGTAGTGTCTCCACTGAAGTTCCCACCAGTTTCTCATGCATGCAATTTAGATAACACTTTATCTACTTCATCTCTTTCCAGACAACGCATAAGGACTTCATAATTTTTTTTACAGATTTAATATGCCATTTACCAGCTGGAAAGGTGCATATTTTAGTCTTAATGCTCTTCTCTTTTTTGGATCAAGATGGTGAGGAGAAAAACCATGTGTTAGATAAAAATTAATGTCATCAAACCAAGAATTAGAAACATCTTGTGCACAACATATTTGACTTTGACTATGCCAATTTTCAGTTAAAACATTAATTTGACTCTGTTGCTCTTCAACTGAATCAACCACTAATTTACATAGACCTTGGCCTCTAACAATTTATGCAGGGGTAATCTAGAGGTCATACTCTTGTAACAATGTCATCTGGTTTTCCCGTTTTTCACCCAGTTCCTTTTGTACTAACAGGTTTCTGACAATAGGGTAAGGCACAACGAATTTAGTTTTGAATTTCAGTAGATATGATTGAAAATGTTTTACTTCTTTAAAAACAGCATAAGCCTGTTGATCTACAACTGGGTAATTAATCTCTGTTTCCTTGAAGGATGAGCTCATAAAGGAAATGGGAATTTATTTGCTTTCATCATTTTTTTGGGTTAGCACAACGACATAAGATCGATCAGAGGCAAACATACAAAGAGTGAAATCTTGTGAAAAATCAGGGCTCATTAGGGAGGGAGCCTCCACTATGGAATTTTTGATAGAGTCAAAAGCTTGACTTTTCCATGGTCCCCAATGATATTGACCATACTTTTTGATTAAGTTTTGCAATGACCTTACCATTTCCGAAAAACCCGGGACAAACCTTCTGACAAAATTTGTTTAACCTAGAAAAGATTGCATGGATTTTTTGGAGGAGGGGGGAGGAAGCTTGGCAATGGCTTGAGTTCTTTCGGGATCAATAATCATCCCTTCATTGGATACTATGAATCCAAGAATTTTTCCTTGTTATACTGCAAAGATAGACTTCTTAGGATTTAGAGATATGTCGTACTTGCGACATCGTTGTAGAACAAACCTCAAATGGGATAAATGATCTTTCTTATTTTTGGAGAAAACAACAACATCATCAAGATAGAACACTATGGATTGATTGATGAGACCGTGAAAAGCAATACCCATGGCTTTCTGGAAAGTGGCCTCGGCATTTATAAGTCCAAAAGGCATTTTTCTATAGGCGTAGGTACCCGATGGGGTACGGAAAGTGGTTTTCAACTGGTCTGGGGGAGACATGAGGACTTGGTTGTACCCTAAAAAACTGTCTAGTAGTGACAATATTTTAGAACCAGATACCTGCTGGAGAATTTGTTCCATCAGAGGAACAAGATAATTGTCTTTGTCAGATGCTCGGTTTAAGTTTTGAAAATTGACACAGAGTCAAATTTCACCACTTTGCTTCCTTACAGGGACAAGATTGGATACCCATTGTGTGTGTCTTACTAGGAAGATTATCTTTGCATTCAAAAGTTCTTTTAGTTCTTTCTTGACTGTCGGTTCAAGCTTAGGGTGCATCTTTCTTAGCTTCTGCTGAAAAGGTTGAGTCTGGGGTTTCATGGGTATGATGTGTTGTATAATGTTAGGGTCAATTTTTTTTAAATAATCATATGTCCAAGCAAAGACATCCTTGAATTCTTTAAATAATTTTATAAAGGTTGATCTCTCTTTCTTGGAACATCCCGTTCCTAGATTAATATATTGTGGATTATCTTTAGTCCCTAAATTTACTTTTTCATGGGTCAAGGAAGAACTATTTGTTTTACAATTTATTGATTTCCTGAATTTGTCATGAAAATCATAAAAAATTTCTAATCTTACCACGGATTTAGGGATAGAATTTACCAGATCTGATGTTGATTTGGGAGAACTCAGATCCGATATTATCGTAAAATTGTGGAGATCTTCATCGTGGGTGCCCTCATCGATAACCACACCTC
Organism: Picea sitchensis; assembly: GCA_010110895.2. NCBI lineage: Eukaryota > Viridiplantae > Streptophyta > Pinopsida > Pinales > Pinaceae > Picea > Picea sitchensis. The sequence goes on from SNQJ01S0016647.1 coordinate 150,199, forward strand.
AAAAAGTTTCCTCCATGTGAAAAAAACTAATGATCTGCTGATCATCATCAAACACTTTCTAGTTAGTGACGTTGTCTGGGACTGATGGTCTAAACAATAACTCAATTGAAAATGATTTTGGAGAAAGACCTTCTGCGGGAAAATTTTTGGAAGCGATGTTAGCTAACAAGTCAGCCTCAGATTTGATTGATCTTGGAATGGACTTAATGTTAAATGAGAAAAAAAAATTCATTAGATTCCATACCTTGGCTTGATAACTTTTCAGGTGTGGTGATAGGCAATGTATGGACTTTCTTACCTGTCTGAGCAAAATTTCTGAATCACTGAATACCATTAAGTTCTGTACATTCATATCTACTGCCTTCTTGAGTCCTTGCAGAAGTGCCTCGTATTCGATGGTGTTGTTTGTACATTCAAATTCTAATTGGCAAGCGATCAAAGTTTTATTACTTGCTAGGTCGATGAGTACACATCCTGCACTAGCTCCTTATTTAGATTTGGATCCATCGAAGTAGAGAGACCATATGTGATCTTCATCGGCCATGTTAGGCATAGTTATTGACTGTGTGCATGTCATGAGTTCCAACTATTGTTCCGGATCAGTGATGATGGAATTTTCCACCATGAAGTTACCGAAAAAGGTGGTCATTCCCTACATTTTAAGTGAACTAATGGAAGCAGTAAATGGTTCATTAGTGTCATTTAAATCGGTCATGGTGTGCTTGAGGTACTGCTCATGATTAATCCTAATTCTGTTTGTCTTTCCATTCTCTGGTAGCCACAAATGGGACCAGTCTGTCGCAAAGTATCCATGCAACTATTCGGACCAATCCCTTCTTAAAAATAAACCGTACACTTCAGGAATGTCAACAACAATGATATCAATAATCTGGTGAACCTTAGGATTATAGGATAGCCTAACAAATACATTTTTTAATTCACCAATTACCTTAACATTCTTTCGATCGAGATGGATGATTTTTAGACTGGAAGGTTGAACTTCAGCATTGATTTTTTGGCAGACAGACAAAGGCATCACATTTGATGATGCGCTAGAATCTACCATGCAATTATGTACATTTCTATTGAAAATTTCAAAAGTTAATAAAAAAAGGTGGGACATTTTTGCGAGTATTAACAACAGGACTTTGCTGATTTTTAGTCGTTGTCCCTGAAATTACTTTATCTACATTTGATACATTTTTTTCAGTGAGGTCTCTTTTATCTGAGGGTTTGAGGGTTTGAGGTGTTTTAAGACTGATTTCTGCAATTTTCTTACTGTTCAGATTGTTGTTTTTACTGTTTTCTGCAATGTTCTGAAGCATTTTCTACAGAAGAAAATGGAATTTCAAAAGTTCATAAACTAAAATATTAGCTCTAAGTTTCTTTAGGTCTTCAATCAAATCATATTCTAAACTCGGGGTTGTGGAATTCTGTTTTGTTTTAGTTTGTTTAAATTGTTTCTGAGGTGCATTAGTTCCTATTTCAGAAGAGGGTTTATTCTGAGTTTTACTTCTGGTATTGTAAGGATGGATAGTTTCAAAATTGGCTTGAAAGATACTATCAGAAAAATACCCGAAGATATTGGGAGACGATTCCTCTTCTTCGGTTGTTTCTTCTTCAAACACATCTTCAGAATTCTCAGGGGGAACTAAGTTATCATGTGCTTCAAGGATTGTTTGTATAGTGTATTGTAAGCTTTCAAAATTCAGGCCTTCAGGGTTTGAGTTCGGTCAGTTTGAGGGAAAAGGTTTTCTAAAAGGAGGTTTGTAAGTCCCTTATCTTGAAGATTCTTCCTTAGCTAATCTCCTCAAGTCTATGACTTGATTTCATAATTTCTGGGTGACCTTTTGTAAACTTTACAAATCTGAGCTCTCTGATTGAGTTTTGGTTTGGGGAGGTCTAGGAAGAATTTCTATTTTCTTCTTAGAAGACAGGGTTATCTCTACCTCATTACTAAGATTATCTTTTAGGCTCAAAATATCTTTTTTGATTTGGCTTGCCTCCTCGAAGGCTTCCAGTAACGTTTCCTTCTTAGACCTTTTAACCCAAATTTACATTATGGTGTAGAGCTTTGGTGTAATATGCGACAATGAGATTTTCTGTGGGCATTGAATCAACGAGGATTCGATTTTTTAACGTGAGGAACCTTTGGTTAAAATATTTTAATTTTTCCTTAGGGTTCATCTTTAAGCTGGAGAGTTCCATGATTAAGACTTCGAGAGATTTATCATCTCTGAACTTCTCAAGGAAACATGTCTCGAATTTGTCCCAAGATACAATGGTGTGAGGTTGTTGGGAAAAATACAATGTGGAGGCATTGCCCTCAAATGTGTAAGGAAAGAGTCTACATACTACATGTTCATGTTCTATGCTTTGGAGTCTAATGGCTAGCATGAATTTCTTTATGTGATCCTCGATGATTTTCTTAGAGTCTAGATTGATTTTAGGTATCCATTTTTCTAGGTGTTTAGGTAAAGGGTGATAGGGTCCAGGTATGGCCACAACATCTTGATTGAGCCAAGGTCTGGCGGGATTTTTTTGATTTTCCATGGGCATAGGTGGTGTCTAAGGCTGAGATGGTTCAGATGAAGAACTACTTTCATCAGATGACTCCTCTCCTGAAGAGGAAGGAGATGAATGAGGTGGTGAAGGTGGGATACCATATCCTCCAGCTCCAGGAGTGGGGGTGTGATCTGGATCTGTGGGATTTAGGAGCAGACCAATTCCTTCAATTTTCTCTCTGATATCAAAGAAATATAGAGGTTGATTCAGTGGCCGACCAGGTTGTCTGATACGGGCCAAAGCACCGTGTGTCCTTAGAAGTGACTGGCGAACAATTTCTTATACATCGGACCCTTGAGGGTTTGGTGTTACTGGCTCAATGGTAATCTGTGGATTTTCGTTTGAGGTAGTTGTTGTTTGAGAGGTAACGTTGTTGTTAAAATGACTTCTTGTTACTATAGGAGAGTGAGTTTGTGGGGGAGGAGTCTTGCGACCTCCACATGCCATCAAATGTATTCAAGCCCTCCTTCTAGCACCATTTGTTGACAGACAAAAATGATCGTCTGTCAATTGGAAGAATGAGTCTGGTCCGGCGTTGTCTAAGTAACCCAAGCCGTTTGGTATAACTCGTTCTGATGGGTTTAATGGATCCGTTAGCCAATCTAAAAATCCTAAAAGAAACAAAATAAAAGAAAGAAATAACTATCTAATTACTAAACACTATATATATATATATATGTACATGTGCTCTAATGTAACTGTAGTAGGTGTATTTAAGTAAAATATAGATAACTCTTATTTATGGACATTATTTACAAGATGCAAGTTTCAATCTAAACTTATGAAAATCACTGTGAAAATGAATACTTTGAAGAAGCTGATAAAGAAAGAACATAAAGATATTTTTTTATTTTTCCTTTATAAGTCTTAAAATAATAAAAGAAAATGCTATGAAATGGAAACATATGGATAGTCGAAAGCCAAAACATATGTTCAAATTTAAGTGATAAACAGATGGAAGAAAATGTAAATGATCTAACCTGTTAGTGAGCTAATGATATGCATCCAAACATCTGTACGATCAGAGAACTTCTAACCATCTTGTCCAGGAGGAAAACCTGCAATGAACCTTAAATATGTTCTGAATAAATGTAGACCAATTGTGTTGGCAATTGAATTTTAATAACAGAAAGAGTGATACAAATAGTTACCATGATCTCATGATTTCAAGTAATTACTTTAAGAAAAATCTGTTAGCAATAACCTTGCATTTAATCTTTTAACGAAAATTAAGGAGAAATCCTGTAATTGAAGATGAATATATGATCACATGATTAATATCTAAAGCATCATTTATGGACAACATTTATAAAGGAATTATCCCAAAACATAATAAATCATGAATACTAAAGCTATCAAAACCTATTATCATATCAGGATAAGTAAAACTCAAATGAGGACACCATACACAAGAAGCTAAAGCTAAGATGTGTATTGTTGTTCCATTAAAGTCTGTAAATTAATAATCCATCTTCTGCCCCAGGTGAGGATGGTTTCATTACAAAAAGTTGTAGTATTTAAAGAGTTTAGGAAAACTAAGTGTTGGGCTCTAAAGATGTCCTAAAAACAACCTTAGTTTAACATTAATTTATCAACCCAGGGATTCGTCTTCTATCTCAAGAATATCGGCAAAGTTTATGTAGGTAGCCTAAAATCGTGTAGCTAAACCAGATCTGAGTTCATCAACAATCAAGTTCCTCAAATGTTCACCAAATATTCTAAGAATTAAATGAAATTGAAATCTGATCACTAAGATGCTATAAAATGAAAGGAACTAATTAATCTAATTGAATTCACTTAGCTATAAAGAAGTAATTGAATCTAAGAAAGGACTTGCAGATTTAATCTATCAATCATGAATTCTAATTACTGGAAAGGACATAGCAAATTATTCTATCTGTGAAAAGAAATAATAATTGTATTCTAATCAAAAGGGACAGCTAATGTAACTTTAACGAAAATGAACAACTATCGTAACCTTAACTGAAAGGAACAACTAATGTAACTTTAACTGAAAGGAACAACAATTGTAAATCTAAAGCAAAGGAACATCGCAAATGAAAATGTGAGGAACTGTCAAGCAACAATCTTTAGAAATGGAAATCATAACAACAATCATGAATACTTAAGGAAATGCCTGTCTTCTGCAAACAATCATAAATTCATTGATACGCTCATGCAATTAAAGGAAATCTGAATCACGAAATAGAAATCAAAACTCTGAACTAATATAATTACAGAACGAGACAATAGCTTCTTCATATTGGGCCCTCGGTCTTCATAAGTACTGCTACAAGAAAATCAAAATGCAGGGATGATAAAAACACTCAAAACTTTCATTGATTCCATAATTGGTTAAACATTTACAACAACTGCTCATGCAGAGCAATTCTGAACCTGAGTACTTAAAATGTGATTTTTTCTTATGTTTTTCTGGATCTATTACCCTCTTATATATTACAATAGTTTGGGTAAATCAAGCTATCCTGAGGATCGAAAGATCCTCAAGATTTCTTTACTATTATAAAATTACAATATAGCAAATGTATTATCTTCAAACTGGTTTGCACCTAAAAAGTCCTCAATCTCCAATAGCTTGCGCATAACTAAAATCTCTTTGGTTATCTTTGACAATTATTTGTCCAATTCTGTAACAAAATCAAACCATTCCAATCGTAATTTAGAATCTATTTAATAAAACTTAAATAACAACTCTAAGAGACATTAATCATGTTCTTTCCTATTTATTCCTAATTAATTGAAAATTCAATCAGAATGATATCATAAACTGTGGACAAAAGGAAGATATTTATACCTTTTTTGTAACCCAACATACCCCCCAGCTTACGTTCTTGCATGTCCTCATGCAAGCTAGAGTCTTTCATGTAAACTAGTTATACTGTAGGGAGGAAAAGTGGGTTCACCAGGTCTCGTGAAACCATGGCTTCTTTCGATTTCGTCAAAAGCGGCTTCCTATCTCTTTTTATTAATTTGAAAATCCTTCTGGTAAACTTCTAGAGGAAACCAAAGGAGAGGGGGGTTACACCTGCATCCCATCCAAGCAGGTCCTTCCTCCTGGAGTAATTTAGCATATATTTCTACTTTGAAGGTTGCTACAAAGAAATTTTTATATCCAAAGGGCTCTCTACTTTTAACCTCATCAGAGGATACATCCCATCTTAGCTTGGAAGCAACAAGAGCTTCTTCCTTGAATTCTCTAAAATATGTGATACCTGAGCCGATGACATGTAAATGGATAGGATCCAATGAGTCCACAACTCCTGCTCTTTTCATGAAGGTCTTGTGTTGCATGATGGCTGGGAGGGATTTTGGAGGCTCTCCTCTAATCCAAAGATCCAAACCATTTTCCCTATTTATGAACATTTTGTGAGATTTTCCCCATCTAACCTAGTTCCTAGTGAAAGACAGGAATGCCTAGAATTGTATGTCCCCTATGAAAAGGCCAGGGCTGTCTCCTCTAACTTCATCCAAAATAAGATTATGGAAATATAATTCACACAGAAGGTATTGTACCTTCTCTTTCTGATCTCTGAAACATGAAATAAATTCTGGAGCAGTGGCAAATGAAATGGGTTTACCTGCTCCGATGGCCTTCACTGTCAACAATAGATACTGTTCCAGCAAGAACAAAACATAATTAGTAGCAGGGGTTTTGCAATTGATGGCATCAGAATAGACATCACAGATGTGTTTGATTTGCTCCAAATCTTCTTCCAATTGGGTTTGCACCTTTTTGGTCTTCTCTTGAGCTCTGGTAAGCACAGTATAAGTTTCACCCTCTGTTACTGTCATATCTTTCAATTCGTTAACAACCCTTTGATATTCAGTCCGAGTTACCATTTCATGTTGGTGTTGGACCAATGCTTGCTATGCTTGTGTAAGTTCTGCTTTTAGTCTGTCGATGATGACATTCTATGCCTGAGATTGAGATGTTTGGTGTTCTTCCATAACACTCATCTCCTCCCTGGATTGAATCAATGCTTGATGGGTTTGTTCCAATTCTTCTTTTAGCTCATGAATGATGGCACCTTCTACCTGAGACTAGGATGTTTGATATTCATTCATTTCATCTCTAGAGCGAGTTAAGGCTTGCTGGGTCTGTGCAAGCTCTGCTTCTAGTCTATTCATAATAGTACTCTGTTCCTGAAACTGCTCTATTATCATTAGTAATTCGCCTCTGTTTTGAGTCAGGGTTTGTTGTGACTACAGTAGCTCTTCTTCTAGTCTCCTAATAGTAGCATTTTTCTCAAAAAGTTGAGTTGTTTCCTCTAAAACCAGAGTATCTGTCTGTATCTCAGTATCAGCCATCTCTTGTGTTTCTATAGGAATTACATCTTCATCCTAAACTGTTGTTTCTTCTACCATTAATTCCTTAGGATATGTCTGTATTCCTATAGAAGTTGTACTAGCTGCTTTCTTAGGAAGAGGGTTTCTTCCTTGGATTCTGCCCTTTTTGTTTTTCTTTCTCCCGTGGATCTTGTCTGCTAGTTCCAACTGTTTTCTCAATTCTTTGATAATCTCCTTGATCTTTCCCACTTTCTGCTTTAATCTTACAACCTTCTTAGCCTTCTTCTTCAACACTTTGTTTTCTTTCTTTAGTTTCCTAATTTGTTTCTGGCTTTTGGCTGATTTCTGTCTATGGGGGATCTTGAGGTCTTCTTCATTTCATTCAACAGATGGTTGTCCCTATGTTTCTTCCAAGTGCTCTGTCTATTCAAGGGGGTTTCTTTCTTCAAAAATAAATTCCTCCTATGCTGTGTCATCTGGAAAGGACATTTCAGTGTCAGGAAAGTCTTCAGCAAGTTTTGAAGGGGAGCCTGGTTCTGGTTCTTTTTCCAGATTATGTTCATCCCTGTCAGTTGAGGTTCCTAAGTTCCCCAGAACCCGAGCCATTTCTATCTCATAACTCTTAAAAAAGTGTTTTTCCATGTGCTTTGATGCAGGTTGGGTGTCTCCATGATTATATTTTTGTGTTGTCTGCCCTGCTTGGTCAATGTCTTGAATATTTTCCTGTAAAGGCTATTCCATGACATTCTGAGGTTCTTCAATGTGCTCTGTTGCATCCTGAACTGCTTCAGTTATTTCCCGGATTTGTTTGTTTCTCTTCCTTGTCCTAGGGGGGATCTAAGAGAAACCGTTGTTCTCTTCTTTCTTTTTGTTACTGCTTGTGTCTATGAGGTCTGGGCCTCAGTAATTTGAGCAGGGTCTACTTCAAATTTAGTTTGGGGCACTGGAGTTTCTCTTTGGGTGGTAGTCACCTGCTCCAGTTGTGGAGATCTACTGGCCTCAATGATTTGAGCAAGTTCTGCTTCAATTTCAGACTGAGGTGGTGGAATATTTCCCTCAATGGTTTGAGCAGGTTCTGGTTCAACTTCAATTTGAGGTGGTGAAATATTTCCCTCAATGGTTTGAGCAGGTTCTGGTTCAACTTCAATTTGAGGTGGTGAAATATTGCCCTCAATGGTTTGAGCAGGTTCTGGTTCAACCTCAATTTGAGGTGGTGAAATTTCCCTTTGGGTGGTGGTCGCTTGCTCCATTTGTGGAGGTCTATTCCCCTCAATCAAAGTTTCCCAAGTCAACTGAGTTTGACTCAGTGCTTTATCCACTATCAATTTAACTAGCTTGTGATGGATAATAATAGTAACAGGATCTTTGGACTTTTGTGTCCTTACATCGACTTCATGTAATACAGTATCTAGGAAGAAAGGAAGGTTAAGTACTAACCGTTGCTTCAAGGCTGCCAGTAATTTAATATGGCATGGCTGAATTACATCGTACCATCCATTGCAGGTGATGTAGCACTGAACTATCCCCGCCAGTTCCTTCCATGGTTCACTGAGGGTATTAGGATTTAGCCCCTTGCCTTTTTTGTCCAATTCTTCCCCCGGTTCTGTGAAGGATTCCACGGCTTCCCTCAACTTCATATATTTCCCTATCCATTGAATACCGATGTTAGAGAGGCCTGTGACCTCTACTATGATTTCCAAGGTGACTGGTATTCGTATACCCTACACCATAGAGATTTCTCCTTGCAGGTTTTGAAAGAATTCCAATATGACATTTGTGTCATCTCCTTGCAAGCGATTGAAGTATTATGTCCACCCTAGGTGATGTAGGATTTCTCTCACCTATTTTGCAACCCTGAGTAATGCCAGCTCTCTGTGCACACTTCTGCCACCCATATTTCTATGAGAAGAAAGAACGACTATCATTCATGTCTACGAATTTGGTTAGACCAGCTTTGGAAAAATAGATGCCAGAAATGGAAAATATCAGCGATGACAAACGTATAAAGACGTGGGTTTTGTATTAATTGCAATCATTACAGCTAGTTGGGAAGTGTGCTGAGCATCCCTCTCATTAATGTAGAGGTCATCCTTGACCGTCAGTGTAGGTGGAAGCAATGAGTGCGGGTACTCTCGAGTAAGAGGTAATGATTGCGTCGTTGTCGCCGATAGGGCTAATCAAATATAATTTTCAAAAATACACATGCCACCAAAAATCATTGAAACGATACTCATTTGACGTGTGGAATTTATAAAGTTAGTACACCTATGTGCAAAAATGATTTATGGAGAAATCAATTGAAAATAAGTTAAATCTGTTCATTATATATATATACTTTTTTCTTTTTTTTTTATCCACATAACATAATATTGTTATTTTTCCCAGTGATAGAGTATAACTAATATGATAGCCTCATTTTTTTTTGAATAAAGGAGATCTAGAGACACGCAAAAACTTGGTATTTTGAGATAATATTCCATACCATGGGCAGAGCCACTGCTGCCTGGAGGTGTTCATAGCCTCGACAGGGTTTCCTTTTAACCCATAGATGAGCCTGTATCCTTCATAAACATACAAATCATCCTTTTCTAAAAAAACGACCATTATCCTGGTTTGGTAGCCAGATGGTGATAATGTCACTCACTAGATTGTAATGTAAGTGAACAAGCCAACTCGTGATGAGACCTCTTGTCCTTTGACAAAAAAGTGTCAAAGGCCATTACCCTGGTGTGGTAGCCATAGTGGGAATGTCACTTTTGTTGGTATCCTATGATCGTGGTAGGTTGGCTCGTGATGAGACCCCCTATTCTTTTATGAAAANTTTTTTTTATTTGTATTTTTTGTCTTTAATAAATATTTGAATTGTCTTTTCCCAAGAAGACCATTATCCTGGTTTGGTGGCCAGATGATAATAATGCCACTCACTAGATTGTAACGTAAGTGAACAAGCCAGCTCGTGATGAGACCTCTTGTCCTTTGACAAAAAAGGGTCAAAGGCCATTGCCCTGGTGTGGTAGCCATGGTGGAAATGTCACTTACATTAGTATCCTATGATTGTGGTAGGTTGGCTCGTGATGAGACCCCTTATTCTTTATGGGAAAATTTTATTGTATTATATATATATGTTTATTTTTATTTTTATGAGTGTTTATTTAGGGAGGCTCATCTACTCCTTAAGAGTAAGGGGTGGTATAAGGAAGTATAGAGATGCCAAGTAAAAGTGTGTTGAAGTTCTTCTTATAATATAGAGGCAGGATATCATTCAGGTATATTTGTGTATATAAGGGAAATAAACAACTTATGGTGGTAATCGATTATGAACAAGGTCTAAGATATTTCAGAGAGATTAGTCCTCAAAAAGATTTTTGATAAGGTGTGAGGGATCATCCAAAAAATAATGACAGATCATTGTAATGATGATTTAGAAACAGTGCTAGTGAAAATTAATTGATGAAAGCCGCACTTACGGAGGAACGACTAGCATTTGAATAGTAAAGAAGGGAACAACAATCACGCGAAAAGGAACAACAGTTGTTTTGTTCACAAAGGAACATCAGTTGTGCAGAAAAGGAACAACAGTTGTTTTGTTCACAAAGGAACAATGGATGTGCGAAAAAGGAACAACGGATGTGCGAAAAAGGAACAACAGTTGTTCCATTCACAAAGGAACAACAGTTGCACGAAAAAAAGGAAACAACAAGCGTGCGAAAAGGAAAAACAATTGTTCCATTCAAAAAGGCGCGTGAAAAGGAACAACAATTGCGCGAAAAGGGATAGCAGTTGTTCCGTTCACAAAGGAACAACAGTTGCGTGAAAAAAAGGAAACAATGGGCACCCGAAAAGGAACAATAGTTGTTATGTTCAAAAAGGCACGTGAAAAGGAACATCAATTGTTCCATTCAAAAAGGAACAACAATTGTGGATATGTAAAAGACAGAGTCCATGTGATAAAAAAAAATGGGAGTAAGGAATAGAAGAAGGTGCTAATTGTAGTTATCTATCCTGATTCTTGTTTCCTAGATGTCTTTTCATAAAATAAAGAAAAACTAACCACGCAGTTGGAAAACTATGTACGGTTTATGTACAGTATACACATAACACATATTTTATGGGGTTAGGGTGGCTAGGTTACCTTCCCAGCCAGCCAGAATCTACACAGCAGGGTCTTTGCTTACCTCTTGATAGAAATAATCTTTTGAACGTGGCTGGTGGTAAAGTCGTAGTCGGTGTCCATTGACCAGAAAGGGTGATCTAGACCCATCGATGGTGCTCAAAGTGATCGTGCCATTATCATGGACTCTGTTAATTTCATACGGCCCTAGCCATCGTGTTTGTAATTTCCTGAGGAAGTCCTTAAATCTGGAATCATAGAGAAGCACCAAGTCGCCTTTCTTGAATGATTTTTTCTTAATATTCTTGTCATGCCAGGTTGCTCTCTGCTGCTGAATGACAGTTGTGCACTCTATAGAAGACAAACGTGCTTCATCCAATTTGTTGAGTTGCTAAAGGTGTCATTTATGTGCTTCTGTAAGATTTAGTCCAATTTCCTGGGCCATCCTTAGGGTTTTGATCTCAAATTCGATTGGGAAGATGGGTTCTTTACCATAGACTAGATGGTAAGGAGAGTAGCCAGTGGTGTTATGATAGGTTGTATGATAAGCCCATAAGGCATTTGGGAGCTCAGTAGCCCAATTCTGTTGGTTTGTTGAGATAATCTTCGTCAGAATTCCCTCTAGGACCTTATTGGTGCTTTCTACTTGCCCGTTTGCCTGTGGGTGGTATGGAAAAGTAAATATGTGCTTAATGTGATAGTTTTCCAGGGTGGAAATGATTCTATGGCCTGTAAATTGTGACCCTCCATCAGTAATTATTTCTCTGGGTAGTCCATAACGTACAAACAATTTGAAAAGGAATTTGATGACTACTTCTTCTGTTGCATTTGGTAAAGCTTCCGCCTCTACCCATTTGATCATGTAATCTGTTGCGATGAGAATATAGGCCTTTTGATTTGACTTTGGATTAAAGGGGCCAACAAAGTCTAGTGCCCATCTTTCAAATGGTTCTATGACTAGTTGTGTTTTCAAGGGCATTTCATCAGCCTGACCTGGTTTCCCCATCCGCTAGTAGTTGTTGCATGTCTGGACATATTTCTTAGCATCTCTAAATATTGAGGGCCAATAATAGCCCATTTGTAGGATTTTGTGTCCAGTCCTGCGATCTGCAAAATTCCCCCCACAAGGCTCGTCATGTCCTACTTTCAGTATGTCATAGATTTCATCATCTTGCATGCATCGTCGGATCTGGAGATCAGCTCCTGTGTGGAAAAGATATCCACTGATCCAAGTGAATCATGCGCTACGCTGGATGATCAATTGTCTTTCCCTGGATGATAAATGTGTCGGTAATCTTCCCGCTGCTAGATAGTTTGCTACATCAGCGTACCATGGTGGTTTTGTGTCGACAACAAACCGATGCTCATCCGGGAATTGATCCTCATTTGTTAATGAGTCATCTGTTTTTGGGAATCGGGACAGGAAGTCTATGACAATATTTTCTCTCCCAGGTCGATCCTTGATGGTGATATCAAATTCCTGCAATAATAACAACCATCGAGTGACCCATCCATTAGTAATTGGTTTATTAGCTAGATATCTAATGGCAGAATGATTAGTATACAGGATAACTGGATAGCTTGTTATATAATGACGAAATTTATTGCTGGCATGTATAACAGCTAAGAACTCTTTTTCTGTTACTATATAATTAAGTTCAGCTGGAGTTAGATTCTTGCTAATGAAATAAATGGCATAGGGTTTCTTTTCCTCTTCATGTCCTAGAACAACGCCTATGGAAATGTCTGAGGCATCAGTTGAGATCTGAAATGGTATCTCCCAATTTGGCCCTCTCAACACTGGCGCTATTGAGATCAATTTCTTGAGCTCTGCAAAAGCAATGTCACATTTGCCAAACCATTTAAATTCTACATTACCAGTTAAAGCATGTAGGGGTGCAACAATTTTTGAAAATTTTGGCATAAATCTGCGATAATATCTTGAAGCACCAAGGAAACTACGTACCTCAGTTTGTGTGTGTGGAATAGGTAGATTAAGTATTACCTCAATTTTTGCTGGATCTACTCTAATTCCATTTGCAGAAATGTAATGTCCTAATACCACACCTTCTGTCATCATCATGTGACATTTTTCGTGGCTTAAGCATAACCTGGTAGCGATGCACCATTCTAATACCTTCTCCAGATTAGTCAAGGCTTGATCGAAATCGTCGCCATATGGAGTAAAATCATCCATGTAGAATTTGAGCCCTTCGCTAATCAGATCATTGAATATGCTCAGGATGGCCCTTTGGAATGTAGCTAAAGCGCTACAAAGTCCAAAGGGAAATACTTTGTAGGCAAAGGTACCCCAAGGACATGTGAATGTCATTTTATCCTGATCTTTTGGGGTAATCTGGATCTGATTGTAGCTGCTGAAACCATCTAGGAAAGAGAAGAATTTCTTCCCTGCCAAGGTATCCAGGACCTGATCGATGAAAGGTAATGGAAAATGATCTTTTTGAGTAGCTTTGTTTAGTTCCCTGTAATCAACATAGATTCGCCACTTCCCTTTTTTCTTTGGGACGATGACTAATGGGGAAACCCATCGACTATCTGAGATAGGGTATATAAAATCTACATCCAAAAGCTTTTGTAGCTCTTCTTTAATAGTATCTATGAGGTGGGGATTCAACCTTCTTTGCGATTGTCGGATAGGTCGGGAGTCTTTCTCAATATAAATGTGGTGTGTACAGAGTTGTGGGTCAATACCTTTCATATCAGAGTACTCCCAAACAAAAGCTTGCTGGTATTTAGAGAGGGTTTGGATTAGATTTTGTTGTTGTTGTTCTTCTAGGTTGGCATTAATGTTCAGAGACTTCCCTGGTGCAATCTCGACGAGTTTGTTGTTGTGGACAGCGGTAGTCGGAATTTGTTGTTCCATTAAATCTTCCAGGGGGTCTCCTTGTGCTTCACAGTCTAGAACAACTTGGAGAATCTGGCATGTTGGGTTACTTACAACAGTTGGGTTGTTAATAAACCCACTGATTACATCATCCTCTAGCTGATTCTTGTGCTTGAGGGCTTCTTCCATTGTGAGTGGGGCACGCAGATCCTTCTCTGGATATCGTGGAGGTGGAAATTGCGGATATACGATCGTTGGACTGGGTTTGGCTAGAGGGTATAAGATGAGATTCCTTGTAACACCTCCTCTCACAATTGTCATTGTACCCGATCGACAACCTATGTACGCATCAGCTGTTGTGAGCCACAATCTGCCCAATATTAGTGGATGCCCTTCAAGTCCACTTTTTGGGTTGATGATGAGAAAATTTGCGGGATATTCCTAGGAATCAACTGAAATGGCTATATCATGTAGTGTGCCGATTGGTTTGACCACTGATCAATCGGCCAATTGCAACATAATCGGAGTTGGGTTGAAAGAGTGAAATCCCAGGGCATTGCAGGTTTCCATAGTTAGAATGTTGATGGCTGCCCCCAAATCGACTAAGGTATTTGGAAAGGAACAACCCCGAATCTGTACAGTTACTATGGGGTTCCCTGGATCTGCATATTTAACTGGTGTTTCTCTACCCAAAATTAGATCAGATAAGGCTCCCACTACATGAACTGTTGATGATGAATTTTTTATTTTTCTGACGGGATTTCTCCCACATAGCTCCTTGATTGTCTTTGCATAGATCGGTATGTCTTGCAGGGCTTGCAGGAGTGGAATTTTTATGTATAAATTCTTGAGTTCCCCTACAATGTCAAAGTCAGGATATACAGATGGTTTTGCTATCATCAATTTTTTGGGGAACGGAGGGGAGGGAATTGTATCCTTATCAGAGTCTTGTGATTCGACTGTGTCCCCCCCTTTTCTGATTTATTTTGTTATTTTCACAGTCGAGGGTTTTGTTGCTGGTTGTTTTTCATTCCCCTGTTCTTGGGGAACGTCATTTTGTTCGGGAGAGATGATGTACCCTGATCTTAATCGAAGTTCATTGCACCCTACTGGATTGATTTCCCCTTCTCCACTTTCCATAATCTAGATGAGCTGAGCTGGTCTATTATTGGGATTCAGGTGGGGTTGGGAAGGTAATTGAAGGCACAATTGTGATTGGGGCAATAGGAGTGGAGTTTGTAACGGAGGTTGGGTTTGGGAAGTCATCCCCATAGGTTGATTATTCATCCCCATGGGGCACTGCCAGTTCTGGTTCCAATTTGGGTTTTGGGCAGTCGAGTTAGGCCATTGTGGAGGGTAGGTATTACTGGAATTTTGCCAGGATGAGGTGGGGTATTGTGAATTTGGCCAATTGGAACTTGTAGTTGGTTGATTTTTCTAGTTGGGGTTTGTGGCAGGCTGGTTTTTCCAAGTGGGGAATGCAGGTGGGTATTGCTGGGGCTACCAGTTCTGATTAGTAAATGGTTGGCCCTACCATGTGCTGTCAACATTCTATTGTTGATTGTACTGTCCAGGATTTTGTTGTTGATTGTACTATCCAGGAAAGAAAGAGGAAGGATCCTAAAATGTATTTCAAGGTCGAGACTGCCACTGACAGCACTGAGCCATCATATATAATAGTTTTGTTTCCTCTTTTACCTCTTTGAACAAAACTTTCAATCTAGGGAGTGATGGGAAGTCTTCTGTGTTGTGATCCTTGGTGCAAATATCACAAACTCGCACTATAGCCCAGGGGCATTCTCTTGGACCATGTTTCTTTCTGCACCTATGGAAACATATAGCCAAGGTCTGCTCCACCTCTACCTTTTTTTGTTTGGCCTATAATACATCCAATTGTGTAGTTAGAGTGCTCAAAACATCTATTTTAAAATTTTCTAGGAGATTATCGACTTCAGCTCGCGTAAGACCCCCGCTAGAGATATTGTTACTTCTTGTGAGGGACGTCTGCATTCCTGACCTGGTCTATGTACTTCCTCGTGAACACCTGATACACAGTAAAACAATGTCTTCATAAGTTGTTGGATTACTAAGAGGGGGGGTGAATCCGTAATAGAGCAATTTAATCCCGTTTAACCATATAATCCAAGTGTTATATCAATGAAGCATTATCATCCAATAACTGCAGAGCAAATAAGCAATGAACAAATGAACAATTATACACATACATAGTACACCAGTGTTTTACGTGGAAACCCAAATCAGGAGAAAACCACATAATGTTTTTTCTTATATGTCTTGAAGAATTACATTCATTGGAAGCACCGACTTCCTTTGTTTTCCAGCTGCAACTGGAAGGAGGCTCCAACCCCCTAGTTTCTCTGGCTACAACCTGAGGGAAGCTCCAACTCCCCAATTCTCTAGCTACAACCAGAAGGAGGCTACAACCCCCAATCTTCACCGGCTACAACAGGAAGCTGGCTACAACCACCTGTCCTTGCCCCGTCCTGTCACCCTGAAGTAAAAGTAGAATGATGGAACCATTGTCACACTATCACTGTGAGATATACCGTTGTAAACCTATACCAATAAATCTGAACCATGCATCAACCATGCATCAACCTGTACCTCAACATGTAATCAACCTGTACCATAAACAAGTGCATCAACCATGCACCAACCTGTAATCAACC
>SNQJ01S0016647.1:192376-236080 GCA_010110895.2 Picea sitchensis
CTCATTATTCCACAATTAAGCATGGGTTCTCTTACTCCACAAAGTGTCTTCCCGTGAGGGCTTTCACCATAAGGGGACCACTTTGGAGTTCATCCATATTTACTTCTTATAAACCATGACAAAAAAAAATAATGAGTCATATTTAAATCAAACAATATTGGGTCCATTACCCAAACCTTTTTTCTACGGGGATTTCTTCAAGGGTTGACATCAACCAACCTTAATCAACATAAGTTTCCTGATAAATGTCACCGTTCCCCATTAAATTCAATGTTTCTACCCATTCATCTCTCATGCCTTTGATCAAAATTTCTTTGAGTACTAGACATGGTAATGTACCACAGGGTGATCTTTGCAAATTATACTGAAATCTTTCGACATATTCTTCTAATGATTCATTTTCTTTCGCAGTCATTTGAAATATTTCATCTTTTAGGTCTCTGGTTCTGCAGTAATCTTGATATTTTAACAAGAATGTTTGTTTCATCTGGTCCCATGAATTGATGGTTCCACTTCCCAATCCCATGAACCAGCGTAGGGCTGCTCCCTTCAAGGCAGAGGGGAATAGTTTTAACTTTTGGGGTTCAGAGGTGTAGTCATACCCTCTACCTAGGACATCAAATTCAAATAGGAATGCATCCGGGTCTTCTGAAATCAATCCATGGAAGGTTGGCAGGTTTTGTAAGGGGATTGATTTCATGGGGGAATTGGCAATTGGATCAACTATTGGATACTCCAGCGTGGAGGTATGCAGTTGTTGTTGATTTTCTTGTGCCATTTGCTCGAAAATGTGCCAAAAACTTTCAGGAGGTTCTTGATATGGGTATTCTATTTGAAATTGTTGATTATTTGGTCTTTCAAGGAATTTGACTGCACTCCCTTTATCCGAGATTTTGGTTATGCCTTCTTCTTTCACAGGAGACTTAGGATCAGGTGGTGGTGGTGGTGGGTATGCCTTGCAACCCTGCTAGTTTCTCCTACTCCTTCCTCCAGATTATTAGAGCTTCCCTCTTCTAAAGGTTTGAGTGATGGGAGATCTATGCTCTGAAAGCTTTGCTCAGTGCCTTCAGTTTTACTATGAATCTCAATGTGGGCCGTAGTTGGTGAAACTACTGCCTGAGGGGTTTGGATGGATCCTTTCCTAGGTCCAACCGAAGCTTGGGATTCACTCTTTTTAATGATTTCATCTATGAAAGTGCTTCTTCCAGGGATCACCGAACCCTGGGTTTTGGTAATTTTTGGTGGGGGTTTTGGTTTTTCAAGATCCTTCTTTCTAGTCATACACACTTCACACAACAACAAAAGAAATTTCAATAAAAGAAACACCTATGAGACCTTTGAAGTGTCAACTGGAGGTAAGCGTTGGCATAATCATTTTACTTATTACCTGCATAGGTTCTTACCTTCTGTCTTCAATACCTGGTCCTCCAAAGACACAACCTATGCTACCTTTGACATTCTCCCTGGCAACAACGCCAAAATGTTGGGCTCTAAAGATGTCCTAAAAACAATCTTAGATTAACATTAATTTATCAACCCAGGGATTTGTCTTCTATCTCAAGAATATCAGCAAAGTTTATGCAGGTAGCCTAAAATCATGTAGCTAAATTAGATCTGAGTTCATCAACAATCAAGTTCCTCAAACATTCACCAAAATTCTAAGAATTAAATGAAATTGAAATTTGATCACTAAGATGTTGTAAAATGAAAGGAACTAATTAATCTAATTGAATTCACTTAACTATAAAGAAGTAATTGAATCTAAGAAAGGACTTGTAGATTTAATCTATCATTCATGAATTCTAATTACTGGAAAGGACATAGCGAATTATTCTTTCTGTGAAAAGAAATAATAATTGTATTCTAATCAAAAGGGACAGCTAATGTAACTTTAACGGAAAGGAACAACTATCGTAACCTTAACTGAAAGGAACAACTAATGTAACTTTAACTGAAAAGAACAACAATTGTAAATCTAAAGCAAAGGAATAGCGCAGATGAAAATGTGAGGAACTGTCAAGCAACAATATTCAGAAATGGAAATCATAACAACAATCATGAATACTTAAGGAAATGCTTGTCTTCTGCAAACAATCATCAATTCATTGATACGCTCATGCAATCAAAGGAAATCTAAGTCACGAAATAGAAATCAAAACTATGAACTGATATAATTATAGAACGAGACAGTAGCTTCTTCATACTGGGCCCTCGGTCTTCAGAAGTACTGCTATGAGAAACTCAGAATGCAGGGATGATAAAAACACTCAAAACTTTCATTGATTCCATAACAAGTTAAACATTTACAACAATTGCTCGCGCAGGGAAATTCTGAATCTGAGTACTTTAAATTCGGTTTTTTCTTATGTTTTTCTGGATCTATTACCCTCTTATATATTACAATAGTTTGGGCAAATCAAGCTATCCTGGGGATTGAAAGATCCTCAGGATTGCTTTACTATTATAAAATTACAATATAGCAAATGTATTATCTTCAAACTGCTTTGCGCCTAAAAAGTCCTCAATCTCCAATAGCTTGCGCATAACCAAAATCTCTTTGGTTATCTTTGACAATTATTTGTCCAATTCTGTAAAAAAATCAAACCATTCCAATCATAATTTAGAATCTATTTAATAAAACTTAAATAACAACTCTAAGAGACATATTAATCATGTTCTTTCCTATTTATTCCTAATTAATTGAAAAGTCAATCAGAATGATATCATAAACTGTGGACAAAAGGAAGATATTTATACCTTTTTCGTAACCCAACACTAAGCATCCTATCTTCTAAGATAGAATCAAATCCAAGGATGGTTTTCTAATTACAAAAATAGAGGGTAATAAAACCACTCAATATCAAACTGAATCTATCAAGATTAAAAGAGTTTGTTTTTGTTTACAAAATGAGCCAAAAAAAATGGCTAATGACCCCAAAAATGCTCCATATCATTATGTCTCCACAAGCTGCCCGATATCCTAAAAGGAAAAACGAAAATAAAGAAATCTAGATATTCATTTAACCAACATTTTCCAATATTTCGAATGAGAACAGACTGGCTACAGAATCTGCTGATTTTGTAGCTAGTCTTATTTTAAACAACAAAAAACTGATTCAATCTATATTAATTAAGAACAAATCAACAAAATCACACAAATCTTTTACCTTTCAATCGAATGCTAAATTTGGCTCATAAAACCTCAGAATTAATCACTGCTTTGACACACTCAACATTTTTTATTATGACATTTCAAGTTCTCTTCAAGCTTTTTTCTTGCCTATGTGGACTGACCTTGACTCTATGGTTTTCATTTGTTAACGAGTCAATCTGAGCTGTGAGGGTCTTGATCTTCGTTTGAAGGGAGGGGACATCTGTGTAATACTTGTCTATCCAAAATAAACACACCTCACACCATGGATCTGGGACAGTTGGTTGAGAATACCCATGGCCATGCGTCATAATTCTACCACTATTGTCTGTGGGTTCTTTACCGACTTTGATCCCTGGAAATCCTTCCAAATGTTTCAGGCATGGTGGTAGATTGTCTACGAAATCGTAGTTTTGACTAAGATCCGGTTTGAGGTAACTTGCGTCTTCTCTTGCCAAGAATTTCTCGATCTCAGAATCAAAGCTCTCATGGACCTTGATCACTTTGATCAAGCTCATATGAGAATTCAATTTATTTCATAGGCTCCTAGAGATTAATCTCCCTGCCCTTTTGTTCTTAAACCCTATATCCAAGTCATTTTTAGACAGTTTGCACGAGGGTCTGTTTATGGTTTTTGTAAAGGTGTTAGGGAAGACATACTGCTCGTGCTCATGAAATTCAATGACTCTTGGGTCAACATCTTGTTTCTCAGACATAGGCTCATCGAGCGTGGTCCTATCACAGGGTTCTTTGGATGAGGAGACTGTTTTATCAATGTAATGGATAGGGGTGTCTTATAACATGGGCTTATCAACCTCTACGGGGTTGGATGTAACAAAGCCATTTTGAGATAGGAAAGTGTCCCAATCATCGCCTTGGAATTTTAAAATATGGACTAACAACATCCTGATCAACCCATGATGAAATAAACTGGAATTCAAACACTATCTCTTATACCTCTTGGCCATTTTATAAAAACTTCTCAATAAATAGAAAGGCATGTTCAACTGGAAACCGATGAAGTTCATTAATGGTCTTATGTGGTAAATAAAAATGAGGCCGAAGGGACCTTCACAGGTAACTAACTACCTTAAAACTGCCAATAAACCATGCCACCTAGTTTTTAACAGAGATATAGGCATACCTTTATCACAACACTGGATTTTCCTAGAGGTAAAGAACAAACTCCATGGCACCTCCTCTAACTTGGAATTATTAAACCATTTTTTCTCGCTAAGGGGAAGACCTGTTGCCTGGCTCAAAAACTCCTCAGTGATTTCAATTTGAATGTCACCCACTTTGGCTCGACACCCATCGAAAGAGAGTGCAAACTCCTAGGCTGCTTGCAAGTTGTAACCTTGAAATTTCTCAAGAAATTCGAGCTAGCGTTGACCCTTAAGATCTTCCCTTGCGTTGTCATACAGAAGCAAGGTTTGCGAGCCATTCAGTTCGACATGAACGATGGGGGCCATGTGGATTTAGACAAGTAGTCACGGGGGAAAACATAAATCACTGTAACCATGAAGGGTTTCACAAAATAGGAAGAACCAGGGCTAAAACCAAGGAAATAAAAACCCTTGCGCGATTAAAGGAAGGAATGAGGGGTTTCATGTGAGAATCGGGTGTTTTGTGTAAAGAATCACCGAGAGTACAGAACAAAGCCTAAGACTTAACTTTGAAATGATGGACCTGTCGTTTTCAAACTTCCACTATCAACAGAGTACAGAATACGACCATATGCGTTTGAGTATCATCATTGTGCAAAGGGTGGAGTTGATCATTTCAAGGTTAGGAAAAGAGGTGATTGACAAATCAAATCATAGCAACCATAAAAAGGATTTACCAAGAATTATACATGAAACAAACTCATAGCCTAACATCAATCGACTCTTGGTGTATCATTTAAAGGTCCAGAGTATACCTTATGACAATGAGTTACTTTAAAACAACCACTTTATTGACATGAGATAAGCCTTAACGAAAAATATCATTCTTAAAAAGATTTGTATGAACATTTATTCTCCTAGGGAAATAAGCCTTAAATTCAATTGTAATAAATTCATAAGTTTCAATGCTTCATTCATGCTTTCAGTCATGAACGAAGCATGAAAACGAGAACTAAGAAAAATAAAAACTTTTATAGCCCAAAACTCATCTTTCAAGTAGCAATGTTCATGTGATGAAGTGGAGGCAGCTGCAAAATTTATTATTTGTTGCTTTAAGAGGTGAAAACATCGTGGGGTTGCCAACAAGACTCCATATTTCTTTGGACTCAACATAGTTGGTACTGCGCATGGACTCAAACTTTCTCTAACTAAACCCTTATCCAACAACTCTTGGACTTGCTTCTTAACCTCTTCATTCTATTGAGGTATCAACATATGTGCTACTTTGTTTGGAAAACTTGCTCCTGGAATAAGGTTACTGTGATGACTGATGCTCTGAATGGGTGGTAAAGAACTAGGTAACTCATCCACCACAATATCAACAAAATTATCCAACAATTCCTGAATTTCTTTAGGCAAATCATCCACAGAAGTACTTGTAAGGATGACTTTGGGATTTCTCACCACAACAAACTGCATCTCCTGTTCTTTCTTGACTTAATTCAAGGGTTCCTTCCCACTCATGAGAAGTATTCCTGGGCTAGCTTCTTCCTTCACTTTCTTATCCTCCATTAGCAATAACATATGTGTACAACCATTCTTATCAAGGGTGTAAGTATTGTTTCACCCATCATGTATGGAATTTTTGTCAAATTTCCACGGTCTTCCCAACAAAACATGACAAAAATCCATGGGTATTGCATCACACATGATCTCATATTTATAACCTCCTATCTTGAATTCAACATTGCACTATTGACTTACCATGACTTGGTGTCCCTTATGCAATCACGATACCTTGTACGGGTCCAGATGTGCAGTTATCTCTAGCTCCATCTTTTCCACCATTTCGGTGGATACCAAATTATCAGTGCTCCCACTGTCTATGATCACTTTGCATACCCTGTCTTTGGTTTTGTAGGAAGTCCTAAACAAATTGTTTCTCTGAACTAGCTCTTTTTCTTCTTTCTCTGGCTTTAAGAGAACTTTCCTCATCATGAGGGATTTCCCTTCTTCCATTGCTTCTGCCTCCACATTCCTTCTTTGAGCTTTAGAAATGTGAGCTTCTCCACCTCCTTCTTTCTTTTTCCTCTCAGGAAATTCCCAAGACATATTCCATGTCTTTCCACATGCATAGAATTTCACTTATCCTCCTCTGCCTCTTCCTCTTCCTCAAGAAAAAGAGTTTCTTTCACAATATTTTCCACCTATGGAACTTTCTCCTCTTTCTGTATGACTGTGATACTTTCCAGATTCAGGTTTGTGTTTCTGGAACTTCTTTTGGACAGTTCCCTTGCCTCTGCTTGGAATCTTTCCTCTGTTTTGTTGGCTTTGTTTTCTGGCCAATTTCTCCACTTCTTTCAGTGCTTCCTGATAAGAATATTCCAGTGTTCTCATTGTCATCATACTGGTTTCCTCCTGAATTTTATATCTCTAGCCATTAATATACCTGGAAACTTTTTTCTCATCGCTCTCTCTATGTCCTACTCTAATGTTTAGCCTGTAAAATTCTTCAATGTATTCTTTCACTAACAAGCCCTTTTGTCTCAAGTTCTGCAATCTCCTCAAAAAATTGATCTGATAATATTTGGGAATGAACTTAGCTTTCAATTTAGCTACCATTTTGTCCCAATTTTTGATTTTTTGCTTACCTTTGTGCCTTCTGTCGACTTGCAATTCATCCCACCATAGCGCTGCATGTCCCTTTAGTCTAGTAACATCAAGCTTCACCTTCTTATAATCCTTGATTTCTTCATAATCGAAGTACTTGTCTAAGGCCCTTCTCCAATCCAGCAGCTCTTCAACATCCAAGTTTCCTTCATACATCGGGACTTCCATTTTTTCCCTGGCTCCAATTTTTACAACCGCTATCAATAAGTGTTCCTCTTCAGTGTCTCCTTATGCAGCTCCTTCAACTTCCATCTCTTCACTCTCAGCTTCATTAATGTCACTAGTATCAAGTTCTCTTCTATGTTCTATCTCCATGGCATCCAATCTCACATGAAGTTGCCTCATTTCCTATTCCATGGCTGGATTTGCTACAGGTCTCTCTGGACATCTTCTGGGTGGAATGAATCTAAACCGTTTTTCACACAGAGCTTAATTCAGGCTCTGATACCACTTGATGCAGGCCCCACCCTCTCCTCAGGTCTGTGCAACCTTCTGGTCTATGATCATTCAAATAAGGAGTTGAATCGGTTCTTCAGGCCCTGCTGAGCCCCCAAAATCCTTTACACAGGTCCTCGTATCTCCCGATGCCAAAATGCAGAAAGATCTCTCCTTGTGATCGACAACCTACATGCATGCTTCGCACTTCAGGATTCAGCCCTTGCAATACTTAACACTTACAAATCCACCAGACTGCCAAATTGGCAAAGTCCCGAACCACCAAATAGGGGATCGATGGTTCCTATTCCCCACTAAGATCAATGACCCAAAATTCTTCGGCGCTCTGGCTTTGGCAAATTTCAAATAACCACACACAACAATCTCCCGGAGTGTCGAACTGGTGAACCTTGGGAGGATCCAATGGTTCACAATTCTTCATCGATCTACATTGTAGAACTACTCTAGGCCTCTGGGCTCCCAAAATTTTCAAAGAAACCCTCCACCGATCCTCCAGAGTGCTAGGCCTCTGGATTTCCCGATATACGAACAAATCCTCTCCTCCTTAAGGATTCTGACCGTTTTCCTTCCCAAGCCTTAAGTCCTTGAGGTATTTCAAACCTCTGGCACACTCCTTGCAACCTTTAACTTCTAATAAGTTTTGGACTTAGATATTTTTCAAAAAAAATATCCTTTACGCACTCCTTGAGTTCGTCTCTTCTAAAACTTCTTCAACACTTAAACAAAGTGTTTTTCTGACGCACTCCTTGCATGGGTCTTCTCCAATATTTTCTCTCCACTGATAAATTGTGCACTCCTTGCACTTCAACTGTAAATTATTGTTATCTCTTCTGATCTTCTAAACACAACACAACACCATACATTTGGAATCAAGCCCCTCTGCTTGTATTCAAAAATATGTACATGGACTCATACAACTCTTTGCAACTCTTCATAAGATTCAACAACTCTTTCAACATCAATAACAATAACATTCAACGGCCTCATTTGGGCATAAAATACATATATTTATACATGGATAGGTTTCTGGATCATTCCCTCCAGACTACCTTAGTGCTATCCCATCATAGTTAATACATTCATCTACTAAGGACTATTACATTGAATGGTAATTACATTAAGATATGAGTTGATACTCAGTATCTGTACAACCTTAATTGATAATTAAGGTGATTAAAACTTTGGTGGCCTTATGTGATGGTTCATGCCTCGAAACATTTAAAAGCTTTAAATTACAATCCTTTCAAAATAGAAAGATGTGCTTTCCTTGGAATTCAAAAACAGTTTGAAATCTGCATGCTAGGTGTTGAGTTGTGTTCCTCCTAGCCTCTTTAAATGTCGATGGTTGTAGTATAAATTTATTACATGAACAATAAATCCTTGGAGAAACAAGACACCCTAGTGGTCTTGGCTAGCCTTAAGCATATAGAAAAGATTCCAATTTAAACAATTTCAATATCTCGTGATTCTACGTATCCCAATGCAATGATTTTATTTCTCCAATGAAAGAGATCATTGCCTTTAACTATTGCGTTATGTATTCTTTTAAATGAAATATCTATTTGTGCTACTTCCTTGGGGGTGTAAGTCCTTTTACTGCCCAAGGCAAGCAAGACTAGATAGGGAAAACCTAGGAGGGTGTAACCCTTTAGTTCTCCTAACATTCCTTTATGAAAAAAATTATTCGAAGACAATTATGATGGGATTAGTGGGGTTGTATGCCCTTATAATCCCCAAAATATTAACAAATTAACCTTGTAACCAAGAAAAGAATAAAAAACAAAAGATATTCCTTACCTAGTACAAGCATTAACAAGATAAACTCATTTTAACCAAGAAAACTCTACCATTAAAGAAAGAAATAGCCTCTGAGAAATATAGCACCTTACTTGTTCATCCAATAGCCAATACAAATCATCACAAGAGATTGTAGCAAAGCAGTATAGGTAAAATTTCCAAAATAGGGTGCAAATTTCATCCAAGGATTCTTTCTCCAAGTGAGAATGCTATGATAAAATGACAAGAGTTTGATCTCTATTTATACAAACCTTCTAAAAAGTGTTTGTCCACTTAACTTTAGGGTAAGACACAAAATAAGAGGTAAACAACCCTTATTTTCCCCCTTTACATCATAAATTCAAATTTAACTTTTAAAAAATGCACATAAGAAACCTTAATATGACATCATCCCTCTCTACAGTGACGTTTTGGAACTTTTAGGTCGACGTTGAGCTTAGCGTGAGTCGTTGGGCCTCCAAAGGCCTTCTTCCCAATTGATATGGTCTTCTCCATCAAGGTGAGGCTTCTCTTCTTCAAAAATTCCAAGTGTCAATGATCAACACCTCCACCACCAAAACCCTATTGCTAGGGTGATGTCAAGCCCTCCAAGTGTGATGTTTTGGCCTCAAGAAGCAAGACGTTGGGATAGTAGGGGCTAGGTGAGGTCCTCCATGGTGCCTTATTTTTCCTCCAAAGGAAACATTCATATTCCTTCTTTTCCCAAGGTGTGGGTCATGTTATCCAACCCGTGGGATTCAAAGCCCAAGTTAGGTTGTTCTTCCAAAATTGTCTACAACCTAGGTCCTACAAAGACAATGAATACGCTCTCCAAGGATCTCAATTCAAATGCATCATGATAAGTAAATCAAATCAATAAAATATCCACCTAATCATGTGCATCAAAAACCACCTCATCAAACCAAACAAGTGCTCAAATACCCTATGCAATTTTCCAAGTTTAGGTATGGGAGGGTGAACAAAGTGACCTATTGTGTGATTCATTCCCCAATTCAAGGAGTGTTTCCCAAGTGGACCCCTATTTAGGTCATGTGGAGAACTTGACATGTATGGGGGAAAGACATTTGGGCATGGGTTTCATTACATACAAGAGATCACAGTGTCTCATTTATGGGTTCCTTTGTAGAGGGTGTGATACACCTTCATTTTCAATGCATCCTTTTTCCAAGCCCATTTATTTCCATCGATTAATTAAGGTCCAAACACTGGCTACTCCATATGGTTTAATCAATTATCTTGGGGGGGGTTACCATAGTGTCAGTTCAATGAAGAGATACACAGAGTGCCATGGGGGTATAATCTAGCTTGTAACACACTTGTGTAGATCCTTCAACAAGTGGGACATATATATATGTGTTTTCTTTTGCAGGTATTTGAATTTTTAAGAGAAACATTTCATTGTTTTCAATACCTCTTTTGGGTAAGTATATGGAAGGGTAATAATATGGATTTTATCTATTTCCAACAACATTCCCTCTAGGCGTTCAACCCATTCTTCCCATGAAATGAGGGACAATCCCTTCTTGGGTTAGTACACCCAAAAATCCCAAAAGACAAGGAGATGAGGGGATGAAGTGTGGAAAGTGGAAAGTATGGTCAGGAATGGTACGATGAACTGTCAATGAGACCTCCCATTAGAAAACCTTTCCCTAAGGGTGACCACTTACTAGGGTGCAATTTCAACCACCAAGGTGAAATAAGCAAAAAGAATAATTTCCAAGCAGACGTTATATAATCAAAAGTAGTTTTCAATGCAACAAAATCAAATGCAACAAATATTGAAATGACACTCACCATAATACATGGATTGTACCTCTTGGAGAAAGACCCAATGTATTCCAGAAGCAAGTTGATGCGGTGGATACCCTCATGATGAACCTGATATCAATGGTGGTGAGGTGGGACTCTTTCTGTGCAAATGGATGTTGTCAGCCATATGCCTCTTGTTACTACATGTCTGCAACCTGGGGGTCTCGAGACATCATCTCCTTAGTTATCCCTAGGAAATGGGGATAACAAATGGTATTTTTAGTGAGGCTAAGTTGGAGAATATCAAACAAAAGGAAGCAATGAAAATATATCTTGTTGAGTAGAAACTATATGTAGGACAAAACATAAAGTGATATGGATTCCTCAAGAGGATAAAACTACAATATTTTTCCATAGTTAATATGTTTAAATGAGGAAAAAGACTAATTCCATTAAGAATATTTTTGGCACCCAAAGTTTTGGGTAAAGGTTGTGTACACACTACAATTTTGAGCATGCTCTGGTTTTGTGTGCATAAGAAAATACACAATGGATGAAATGAGGCATGCACATTAGTATGATTTTTTCTATGTGTGCCATAAATCAAGAAGACACTTCATGCACGTTGGAATCAAGAAAAGAATCTTTGGTACCTCTCCTTGAATGATTACTTCAGGAAGCACGAGATATTGTGGATCGGTTAAGGGATGAGTTGGAAAGGTATATGAGATTGTCACAACTCTAAAGAGGAAACATGGACTACATGTCGGTGACAAGAGTGTGTGGGACTGGAATTTAACAAAGTGAGTGGTGCAGAACTAAAAATGATATAGTGTTGGAGCAAAGAAGAAGAAAAAAGGGAGCAACGACGATAGAGAAGGAGTTAGTTGGCGAGTTAGTGATTCAGTCAACTAGTTGGTTGCTCATGTTTTGTAAAGAGTATATCCATGTTTTAGAGGGTATTTGTTTTGTAAGTCTTGGTTTGGTAATACCTACAGAATATTAGGGAAAGCGCATAGCGCCATGTAATGAACTATTATGAGAATGTATGAAAGCATAGGACATTGTTCCTAATAATTGACAAGTCTCTTGGCATATGTATGTGACTGGTTGAATGAATATAGTAAAATATGTAGTGATTATTGTCATCTTATTTGTTAATCTTGTTTCTAATGAATGTATGTGTTGCCATTACATATTGTTATATTTTAAACATATCGTAATGGAATGCATGAATCTCACCCAAATGGATTCTCTGAGTAATTAACCCTTCATTACTGACAAAAGACCAGACGGTCTCTATGATTTTCATAGTGTCTCAGGTGAGACCTTCTTTAGTCTTTGGCTGAGGATTGATATGTCGATGCCTTGGGTTTTTTTTTTTTCAACTCTAGACAAACCCTGAGTCATCACCCCCCCAACATTAAGAAGTATGTTTGCAAGCGAGGCAACAAATGGTTCTGTTGCTAGGACCTAAATTTTTGTATTGAATGATGAAGGTGGAGAATCAAGTGGTATCCATCTTAGGAGAAAATTCAAGATTGTCTAATTATGAAGGAATATGAGTTTTCTCTCTAGGAAAATCAAGGTCTAAATGCCAACGTGGAACGATGGAAGAATAAGTATATCTACACTGATATTCATGAAATTTTCTTTGTTGAATTTCCATATTTATTATATGAATGGTTGAAGAGGAAGACTGCCACTAATACTACTTTAAGACCTCAAGAACCACTGATTTAGGATTATATCTCAATTGATAGAGTGAAGGCATTGGAAAATAAATGGATTCGAGACATTGATTTATGGTTTTATCGGGTGAAGGAAGGTTATATTATTGAATATGTAGTGGAATATATTGATTCTTTCAATGAAGTTGAAAGGAAGTTTAATGAAGGTCCTCAAAAGAGGTTGCTAGAAAAAATCCTACTATGGATCAAGATGTTGTTCATGGAGAAAGGGTTGATGCACATGGAGCCTGATAGGACGGCTAAGTAGAATCCTTAGAGATGGGGGGGATGAAAATAAGTGGGAAAAGAGAGAGAAGAGATGGATCCACTGAGGAGGATATGTAAGTTGTTGAGATAAGGTCAGGGATAGAATGGAACCATAAGAGTAGTGAGGAAAAAGAGCCTAAATATATGAAAGAAAAGTTGAGTCAAGAAGGAAGGTAGAACAAAGGAGTGGAAGGAAGATAGAAAGTGGTGTGAGATGAGGGGTCATGCCCAGAATGAAGAGGAAGGAGACCGAACTGGGAGGAAGTGTGGGAGAGTGTGTTCTTCCATAGAGGAGCATAGATGAATATAGGCCAAGGAAGAGGTTCATCGTTGAGAGTAGGATATCGAGTGAATATATCGAAAGTATTGGTAGTAGGGGTTGAGAATACAAAGTATGAACCCCTTGGCTATTGTGAGATGCCTCAACCTTAGAGGATGATGAGGAATAGAGGTAGGAGAGGAAAATGAAGGACCCCCAAGAGGAGGGGAATAAGAGTTGGTGATGGTGGATGGTCTTGTGCGATTTCAGGTAGGAAAATCTCTTGGTTCCCTCACAAGAAATGTTACAAGAAAATGGAGTTACCCCACCTTTGAACCAGTTTCCTTGCACATTTTTAACCAAAGGAAAGAACAATAGACAATTTGACAATTGGATTAGAAGAAAGCATAGAAGAAGAAATAAGAGCAACAATGAGTGAAGAAGAAGATGAAATCAGTAATATTTTGCAAGGAAGAGTATCAATACCAAGATACCTGACACCAAGTAGAGAGTCAAGAAGATACAATTTGAGATTGAGGATGGTGAATTAGGATAGAACCCTAATATTACCTGTGTTCCATGGGATGGGTTAGGATGATGTTGAGAAACATTGGTTTATGTGTGAAGCGATATGGTATGTGAAGAGGATTACATATGAGACATTGAAGATCATGCAACTAGAGAGCCCTGACGTGGTACATGAAGTACAAGGACATTGCGTGAATGGGACAAATAAGGTCCCTGACAGAGATCAAGAGAGATATACTTAAGGAAAACCAGAAGAATAAGTTAGAGTCTCAATGCATTACAAAGATTAAGGAGATCAAGCAGAAATCGAGAGAAACCATGTGGGATTGTGACCAACAGTTCAAGATCTAGTTGGATAGGCTGATGTTCTAGATATAGGACATTCAACATAGAGAATGGTTTATTCTGAGATTAATTCACCATATTCAAGTCCATATTACCTAGTAGAAGGTGACAACTCAAGAAGAAGCAGTTGAGATTGCAATGTTCCTAGAGGCTACATTAGGGGGAGGAGAAACATCGATAGGTTTGGCACATCTATAATACGAACTTGCCAACCTAATGATGTAGTTGCAGGATATGCCAAAATAAAAGGTGGTGTGAATTCATGTATGATGTACAATGTATTGATAAGAAGGGAATTGCAGAGATGAATGAACTACATTGGGAAAGTATATGGAAACTGGTGAACTAAATCCATTTGCGACCAGGCCTTCGAAAGAATGGTGTGAGAATTGTAGATAGTGGGGACACATACCACCTCATTACCCAAAAATGGAGAAATATTAGAAGAAACATCATGTTCCATTTTGTGACTTCTGCAAATCCATGGGGAATGATGTGAACAACTGCAGGTTACTCTAGTTGATGCAATACCATACCCATGATGTTTTTTGGGTTTAGTAGGAACAAAAGGGTGGTGACCATTGATTTGAAAATGAAGAAGACTTGTATCTTTTAAATTATTTGTAAGTGTTAATTATGTGTGCTTGGTAAAAAGGATTAATTTGCAAAGACATAAATCAAAGATTTTTCACACTTAATATGCACATAATAACCAACAGTAAACACATAACACAACAAATGATAAAGGAGTTCACCCCTCTCTTGGGATACATCTCGAGGTCCAGCTTCCAATGGATCTTTTATATTATTTTCTAAAAGTGCTAAAACCAGTTCTTTACAGTGCTCAAAATGCCAAATAGATGGCTCCAATGGCTCCCGAACATCCAAAAACCCCTAGCTAGGCTATTTTGGCACTTGGTTTGGCCAAAAAATGAAGAAGTTAACTTCTTGGAAAATTTCCCCTTCAAGCTTGTTGTCTCTGGTTCTCCAATTCGCACCTATGAATGACTAGCCTGGCTCCCACAATGTTACTAGGCCAAAAACCTACCACACTGCACCGTTATGAGAAATGTGGCAAATTGTCACACCGTTAGTGTGCTAGCCTCTTTTCCCGATGGAGATGTTGGTTGCATGGGG
This sequence comes from Picea sitchensis, assembly GCA_010110895.2. NCBI lineage: Eukaryota > Viridiplantae > Streptophyta > Pinopsida > Pinales > Pinaceae > Picea > Picea sitchensis. The sequence continues at coordinate 207,572 of SNQJ01S0016647.1, forward strand.
GGCATATGGCCATGTCCCAATGCCTTTCTCGGCCCCCATGGCTAATCTGTTGCATAAAGACCGTGCCATTAGTCATGTGGAGTGGTCATATGGCTTAACACCTGCACCTTCCGAGATTAACTCCAATGCAATGGTTCGCATGAGCCAAAGGTTATGGAAAGGTCATATGGTATGTTATAGACCGGGGGTCGGGGCTTAGCTTCGACCTTTTTCTTCACCGCCCGAACCATAGTTGCAATTTAAAACAATTTAAACATATATATGATTAAGGAACAATGCACAGGTGGGTTGGTATCTCGGGCCCTGCCAAACCCTTGACGTGTCCATCCGGAGGTTGGGCGTTCGACCCCCACGGACTTCACCACATTTTTCACACTGGAGGGGTGCGATGTGGCAGCCCATGACTGGGCCACATGGCACCATATCACTTTCCCAATAAATGACACATGTTAGCACCTAATTCATCCACTTTTCTTCCAAAGAGCCTACCCAGTTAGCCTGCCAACTCAACACCGCCACGTCACTATATGGTTGTATGGACTGTACGACCAACTTCCACGTCAACACTATGTTGGAAATATTGTCATTGATGTCAACAGTTGAAGTGATGATCTATAATGATGAAGTATATGAGATTGTCATTGATGTCAACATGTATATCAATTGGTAGAAGATGTCATACAATGTGCAAAGTTCAATAGCGCAAGCTCAAGAGGAAGAACGAATTGGAGAAGTAAATAACTGGAAGACCAAATCTTAGGAGGAAGAACGAACTGCAGAAGCGAATTGTATGAAGATCAAAAGCTCGGAAGTACAGAAGTATTTCATGTCTATTTTTTGTCACGATAGGATCAACAATCCAATGATAAGATCTCAGAGGAAGGAAGAGAGTTGAGTTAAGCTCAGAAGGGTTGGTGTCAAGTTTAGAGAAAGGAGCCATCAATAGTCTCGATGGAGGATATAGATTTCTCGAGAGGACAAGAAATAATTGGCGTAGGTGGTTAGATCCAGCATAGCTGCAAGGAGGATAAGCGTTGAACTCATTCAACACTCCAAAGCTCAGAATAAGGAGTGACATGGAAAACTAGATCCAAAGCTAAAAAGGAGGAGTGACGTGGGCCGTCGATTCGACAAGAGTGGAATATCAGGAAATTGGGAATCAAAGGATTTGGAGTGTCAATGAGTCAAGGATCGCGAACTCGTGAAGTTGGAAATTCCGAATAGATCCTAGCCATCGATTAAAAGGAGAATACATGGCACTAGATCAACGAATTTGGGGATTCGTGATTCAGAGAAATAGCAACGAGAGTTGGTCAAAATCCCGAAATGTGAAAATTTGAAACACTCAGCCCTGGGTCATAAGATGAGGTCACATTGCTGAGAGTTGGAGGGAAGAGCTAGAGTAGCCAAGCTCTATTTCAGCGATCATGATGTGGAGAGTCAAGACCCTTCATCACAGGAGTCCCGAAGTTGCGAATCGTGAAGCGCTTTGTGGATAAGCGCCTGGTCACCACCAATGGTCACAAGAAGGGAAGGAGCTAGTGCAGCCAAGCTCTATTTTGGCAATCATGAAATGGAGAGTCAAGACCCTTCATCAAAGGTGTCTTGAAGTCACGAATCATGAAGCGCTTTGTGGATAAGTTCCTGGTCACCACCGATGGTCACAAGAAGGGAAGGAGCTAGTGCATCCAAGCTCTATTTCAGCGATTGTGACATGGAGTGTTGAGACTCTTCATCACAAGAATGCCGAAATGAAAAATCGCGATAAGATAAGGACCATCGATTTGGAGTACACAATGAGGACCATTGGATCAAGGCTGTTGGTCAACAAACCATGTCAGCAGTCCACGTTAGCAATGACATGTCGGGCAATCAGACACTAAAAAGAGTCAAGTTGATTCATCATTTCTAGTAGGGTGCAAATCATGAATTAGAGTGACAAATGGAAGCTACTCGACACGTGCCAAGTCATCATGTAATGTCAGCAGGTTTACGTCACGTCGAGAGTTTCTACTTCGGGAGTTTTGCATCGCAAGAAAATACTCAAAACCTCTGAAGTCCCGAACGCCGAAATTCTGAAAGTGACATGTGTCATTAGAATGACAACTTTGGGAGATTTGACATGCTGGATGTCATGAAGACTCAATGGGAAAAACACCAAAATCCTGACAGCCATCCATATTAGTGTGTGATTGAATCACGATCGTTGACTCTAATAAAGCGCTCAAAGCATGTGTTCAGTCTAAAACCTAGTCACCGCAGTTGGTCATATGGTTCTAAGATGTAATTGGCAATATCATAATCGAGAGTTTTGAAATATTGGACGTAATGAAGACCCAAATGTCAAAGTGCCAAAATTCCGACAACTGTCCATCTCAATGGGTAATATAAATCGTCTGATTGGTTCGGTGATTTCATGATCATGAGTTTTGTAATGGAAGTCACGATGACTTGAAAGGAAAAGTACTGAAATCCCATCAGCCATCCATCTCTACAGGATATTGAATCATGACCATTTCCTTGATAAAGCACTCAAACACTTATGTCATTAATAATATGGTTTACACCATTGGTCATATAGTAAAGAAGTTTTAAAAGGGAAGAATGTAAGTCACAATAATTGGTAAAACATGTGGTTCTATGCCACGGCCATATATGATGGCTTGAAGGAAGTGCCTCCATGGAATTTGGTCTCTGCAAAATTAACAAAGATTCAGGATCGATTTTAAAGGATTAAATTGATCCATTTATGTGATCAATTTATTAAGAGTATTCACGCTAAAAATAAATAAATAGCAGTTAATTATTATGGTGAAGTTAATTGAAGAAGTGCGATGGTCAAAATAAAGGGACACGATATTTTATGTCTCACACCATTTTGAGTAATATATAAACGAGGAAGAAGGCTAAGAAGAAAGGTGTCTCTGCAGTCCAAAATCAAAAGATCAATAGTTGAAGCAGATTCGAGGAAGAAAAGCTAATATCTATGTATTAAGGGTGGTTGGGTGGTGCAAGGGTAGGTTGGTGCCTGCAGAGGGAGTTGGTGCTTCCTTGTCAGTCTTAGCTAACTAAACAGGGGGTTGTAGCCTCCTACCAGTTGGTGTTGGTAAACCAGGGTGTGGGAGCATCCTGATCAGTTGGTGTTGATCAAAGAGGAAGTACATATTCCTTCTATGTAACATGTAAAACAAATTTTGTAGTTAATAGAAAAGAGTTTGTGGTTTTCCCATTTGGGTTCCACGATAAAATATTGTGTTAAATTTTTTTTTGCATTAATAAATGAAAATTTGATATAATTGTTGTGTCACTGATTCACCGCCCCCTCTCAGTGACAGGATCTGATCCTTCAATTGGTATTAGAGTAGGTTCCTTTAACACAATCTAACAAAGTTGAAGGTAGATCCTGAATATGGATCAACAAGAAGGAATGTCTAACAACAAAGGACCATTGTTCAACGAAGAAGGCTATGCTATGTGGAAAATAAGAATGAAAAACTTCATGTTGGCTCTTGGTTTTGATATCTAGCAATCTGTTGTAGATGGTTACATTGCACCAACTACTCCACCCAAAGACTCTGGAGGAAAGAAAATCTGTAATGATAACTCAAGAGAAGTTAATGGTATTCTAGTAGGGTTGACTAACTCTATATGTGTGAAAGTTATGCATTGCAAATCAGCCAAAGAAATATGGGACAAATTGGAGGCTGTATATGAAGGAGATGACAAAGTCAAGGAAGCCAAACTACAGACCTATAGAACTCAATTTGAAAACCTGAAAAATGAAAGAAGAAGAAAATATTGCTGAGTACTTTCATAGGGTAGATGAAGAGGTCAAATCAATTAGAGAAGCAGGAGAAGAAGTTACAGATAAACCCATTGTGCAAAAAACACTAAGGTCATTACCGATGACATATGATGAAAATATTTCCTCAGTTGAAGATAGATCCGATCTAAGCTCACTCACATTTGATCATCTCCATGGAAGTTTTACAGCATATGAGATGAGAACAGGAAATAATAAATCAAAAAATGATGAAACATCTTTTAAAGCATTCAAGACAAAGATAAATCGGAAGCAAAAACCTCAATCATGTCATCATGAAGAATCTGATGTGGAAGAAGCCAACTTCATCAGAAAACTTCAGAAAGGATCAGGGAAGTACAAAGGCAAGCTTCCTTTCAAATGTTTTAATTGTGTCAAAGTTGGTCATTTTGCATCCAAGTGTCCCTATCCCAAGGAGGACCCTGAAGAGAAAGAAAAAAAAAACAAACAATACCAGAAAAAGGAAAAACCCAACTACAAGGAAAATTTCTATAGAGGGAAAAATAATTTCTACTCAAAAGAAGAAGACAATGGCTCGTCACAGTCTAGTGACAAAGATGAATTTGATGATGATGAAGTCATTTTCTTAGGTATTGAAGAATCTAATGAAATAGAAAAAATTATACATGAAAAGGAGTTAGAAGGTGAAGAAGAAGTTAATATGGAGGAAGAACTTCTCAGTGCCTTAGATGAATTAAGAAAATACAAAACCATATATAGACAGTTGAAAAGTTTTGTAGTTGAATAGAAAGAAAAATATGAATAAGAAGAAAAAGAGATGGAAAAACTTATGAGCAATTTGAAAAAACAAATATTAGAAGAAAATAAGATAAAAGAAAGCATGGAAAATTCTCTTGAAGAAAAAAAAATAACTATTGAAAGAATGGAGGTAGAAATAGTTCATCTGAAAAAGGAACTAGATGCAAAAATCATTCAAACAAAATCTGAAAATAGCTCTAAAATATTAGATAAGATTATTGCAACGCAAAGGGATTCTGGAAATAAAAATGGAATAGGTTATTCTCAAAAGGAAAACCATGTTAACTCAAAATCTTATGTAGATGCTCTCTGCAGTACATTCAAGAAGAAAAATGAAGAGAATATGAGTAATGATCAGAACTCCAGAAGATTACCTCCACCCATCAGGAAAGAAGACAAGACAATACCAAAGAAGTTTTACCGAAACAGGTATCCTCGCATCTTTCCTGGTTATTTCTTCGCATGCTCAAATTTTTGACACAAAGCTATAAATTGTAGAGCATATATAAAGAAAAATATGAAGATTAAGAACTATATCCTTAAGGATAAACAAGCAGCAAATCGAGTTAAAAGAAGAAACTATAACTCCTTTGCACTTCTACAAGAAGGATACTTACAATGCTTCAGATGTCATAACCATGGACATAAATCCATTAATTGTAGACTAATGGAAGTCTCAGAACATCCCAAGTTCATTAGAAAGCAAAACAAACTTTTGAGAGTAAAAACATCAAAAAGGGAATGTCTTATTGCCCTAAAAACTCAAGATAAAAAGGATCTCTGGTATGTTGACAATGGATGCTCAAAACATATGACAGGTAACAAGGACAAGTTTTTAGACTTAAGGAAACAAAAAGGTAAAGTTACATTTGGTTATAATGCCTCAAGTAACATACTTGGGAAAGGCACTGTGAGCTTGGGAAAAGACAAAGCTAGAAATGTACTACTTGTCAATAAACTAAAGCCTAGTTTATTAAGTGTCAGTCAAACCTGTGATCAGGGATACTTCTGCATCTTTGATTCCCAAAAATGTGAGAGTAGGAGAGAAGAAACAGGAAAATTAGTTGGTACTTCTCCTAGAACTCCTCAAAATGTATATATACTAGATGCAAAATTGAATGAGGAGTCTCATATAAATTCTGTAGATCAAAGTTGGCTATGGCATAGGAGGTTGGGGCATATTAACTTTGACAATCTTGTGAAAGTCAGCAACCTTGGTGCAGTAAGATACCTTCCAAAAATCATAAAATTCTCAAATGCTATGTGTAGACATTGTCAACTAGGGAAGCAAACTATAATAAGGTTCAAAGAAAAATAATACACAACCTCTAAACCTTTAGAGCTTGTTCACACTAACCTATGTGGACCTACGAGAACTAGGAGTTTGCAAGGAGAGTCTTACTTTATGTTGTTTATTGATGACTTTACTAGAATGAGCTGGATATGTTTTCTAAAGGAAAAATCAGAATCCCTCAACAAATTCAAAGCCTTTAAAACCCTTGTTGAAAATGAAAGGGAGACAAAAATCAAATGTCTTAGATTAGAAAATGGTGGTGAATTCACCTCAAAAGAGTTCAATGTCTTCTATGAAACTCATGGAATAAAAAAGCAATTATCTAATGCCAGAACACCTCAACAAAATGGGATTGCTGAAAGAAAGAACATAACAGTTCAGGAGTCTGCAAGGACTATGCTCAATGAAGCAAAATTGTCAGATGGATATTGGAGGGAAGTTGTAAGCACAACTATATACATATTGAACAAAGGTTAGCTAAGGGTTAATAGTGATAAAACTCCTTAATAACTATGGTTTGGAAGAGCTCCATTAGTGAAATACTTCAAAGTCTTTGGAAGTAAATGCTACAACAAAAGACTAGATGAGAGTCTTGGAAATTTGATGCCAGATCTGATGAAGGTATTTTTCTTAGATATGCTTCAAACAAGAAGGCATACAGATGCTACAATCTTAGATCACATATGATTGTTGAAAGTGCATATGTCAAGGAGGATGATATAAAAGCAATAATAATCAAAAATCAAGAGACTATATCTAAAAATAAAGATGAAGATGTTAATGAGACATTTGGCACACAACTAGAAGAAGTAGAAGAGAATGAAAAAGAAAGGGAAGAAGATGATATGGATACTAGTGAAAGTGAAGAAGATAGTGAATATGGAGAGATAAGAGAAAAATTCCCAAGAAGAGATACAAAGACACCCTCAAGAATTATTCAAAAAAATCATCCTGAAGAACTGATTATTGGAGATATGAATGATGGAGTGAAAATAAGAAGACAACTATTGTATCAAACAGAATGAGCATTGTTGTCACATATTGAGCCAAGTTCAATCAAAGAGGCATGTAAAGACGAGAATTGGGTTAAATCTATGAATGAGGAATTGGATCAAATTGAAAGAAATCAAACTTGGGAACTAGTTCCTAGACCAAAAGATAAAAATGTCATTGGAACTAAATGGGTATATAGAAATAAAATGAATGAAGATGGGCAAGTAATCAGGAACAAAGCCAGATTAGTATGCAAAGGTTATGCTCAGGTTGAAGGAGTAGACTATGAAGAAACATTTGCACCTGTAGCCATATTAGAGGCAATTAGGATGTTCTTAGCTTTCTCCAGCTACAAAAAATTTAAAGTGTACCAAATGGATGTCAAATCAACATTTCTCAATGGAAATTTAGAAGAGGAAGTCTATATTGAGAAACCATATGGGTTCCAAATAACCAATAAAAGAGACTATGTTTGTAAATTAAAGAAGGTACTCTATGGATTAAAACAAGCACCCAGAGCATGGTATGCAAGGCCAGACTCTTATTTACAAAAATAAGGCCTCAAAAGGGGATCAACAGACAATAATATCTATTGCAAAATTGATGGTAATAACTTGATCATTGTGGAATTGTATGTTGATGATATCATATTTGGTAGTGATGATATAAAAATGAGTGAAGACTTTTCTAATATGATGTAGCAAGAATTTGAAATGTCAATGCTTGGTGAACTAAATTTCTTCCTTGGATTACAAATAATATAGTCCAAAAAGGGAGTCTTTATCCATCAGTCTAAATATGTTAAGGATATGCTTAAGAGATTCCAGTTAGAGGATTGAAAACCTGTTAGTACACCTATGACAGTTGGATGCAAACTAAGTAAGAATGATGAGTCCAAAGCTGTAGATCCAAAATACTATAGATCAATGATTGGCAGTTTTCTCTATGTAACAACTTCTAGACCTAATGTCAAGCAAGTTGTTGGGATGGTGGATAGATTCCAAGCAGAACCTAAGGAGAGCCATGTTCAAGCTGTAAAAAGAATCTTTAGATATTTGAAATTAACCATAGATATTGGTTTATGGTACCCTAGAAAGGACTCATTTACATTAAAATCCTATTCAGATGTTGATTGGGAAGGAAGTGTAGATGACAGAAAAAGTACGAGTGGAGGAGCATTCTTTTTGGGAGAATCACTGGTTGCTTGGATAAGCAAGAAACAATCCTCAATTTCTCTATCTAGCACTGAAGCTAAGTATATTACAGCAGCAGAATGTTGCACACAAGTGGAATGGATGAAACAAACTCTACGAGACATCAAAATAGTATTTGAAGAACCCATAATTATCCACTGTGACAATACAAGTGCAATAAGTCTCTCTATGAACCCATTCCAACACTCAAAATCGAAACACATTCCCATAAAATACGACTATCTAAGAGATTAGGCTGAAAACAAGAACATTAAATTGGAATATGTTCCATCACAAGAACAAGTAGCAGATATTTTTACAAAACCCTTAAACAAAGATATATTTGAATATCTCAGGAAAAAATTGGGAGTAATAATTATTCCTACCTAACATATCTCAAGAAAATAATGCATTAGTTGGCACCTATTCAGGGGGATATAACAATCAAACGACAGAAGGAGCCACTCAGTTATGACAGAAAAAGTGTGATTGCAGGAGGTGTTACTAGTGGTCATAAAAGTACTTATACAGACAGATCATAGGAAAAGAAACCCTTTGCCATTGATGTCAAAGGGGGAGAGAAACTTCATATAAAGGAAAACTTCATAAAAGGAAGGCATCAACACAGGGGGAGTTTTGTATATGAAGTTAATGGGTTGACCTCAATGACAAAGGGGGAGATTGTTGGGAATATTGTCATTGATGTCAATAGTCGAAGTGATGATCTATAATGATGAAGTATATGAGATTGTCATTGATGTCAACATGTATATCAGTTAGTAGAAGATATCATATAGTGTGCAGAGTTCAATAGTGCAAGCTCAGGAGGAAGAATGAACTGGAGAAGTGAATAACTGGAAGACCAAAGCTTAGGAGGAAGAACGAACTGCAGAAATGAATTGTATGAAGATCAAAAGCTCATAAGTACAGAAGTATTTCATATATATTTTTTATCATGATAGGATCAACAATCCAATGATAATATCTCAAAGGAAGGAAGAGAGTCGAGTTAATATCATAAGGGTTGGTGTCAAGTTCAGAGCAAGGAGCCATCCATAATCTAGATGGACAATATAGATTGCTCGAGAGGACATGAAATAATTGGCATAGGCCATTAGATATAGCATAGATGCAAGGAGGATAAGCGTTGAACTCATTCAACACTCCAAATCTCAGGAGAAGGAGCGACATGGACCATTAGATCCAAAGAGAAAAAGGAGGAGTGACGTGGGCCGTCGATCCGACGAGAGTGGAATATTGGGAAATCGGGAATCAAAGGATTTGGAGTGTCGAGGAGTCAAGGATCGTGAACTCGTGAAGTCAGAAATTCTGAAGAGATCCTAGCCATCAGTTGAAACAAGAATATGTGGTGCTAGATAAATGAATTCAGGGATTCGTGATTCAGAGAAATAGAGACGAGAGTTGGTCGAAATCCAAAAACGCAAAAATGCGAAACACTCAACCCTGGGTCATAACCCAAGGTCACATTGTCGAGAGTTGGAGGGAAGATCTAGTGCAGCCAACCTCTATTTCGACGATCGCAACATGGAGAGTCAAGACCCTTCATCACAGGAGTCCCAAAGTCGTGAATCACGAAGCGCTTTGTGGATAAGCGCCTAGTCACCACCGATGGTCACAAGAAGGGAAGGAGCTAGTGCAACCAAGCTCTATTTTGGCCATCGCAACATGGAGAGTCGAGATCCTTCATCACAGGAGTCCCAAAGTTGCAAATAGCGAAGCACTTTATGGATAAGTGCCTGGTCACCACTGATGGTCACAAGAAGGGAAGGAGCTAGTGCAGGCAAGCTTTATTTCGGAAATCGTGACATGGAGTATCGAGACCCTTCATCACAAGAATGTTGAAATGCAAAATCGCAATAAGATAAGGACCGTTGATTTGGAGTACACAATGAGGACTGTTGGATCAGGGTTGTTGGTCAGCAGACCATGTCAGTAGTCCATGTCATCTAGACTACGTCAGCAATGACACATGGGGCAATCAGACACTGAAAAGAGTCAAGTTGATTAAGAATTTCTAGTAGGTGCAAATCATGAATCAGAGTGACACGTGGCAGCTATTCGACATGTGCCAAGTCATCATGCAGCATCAATAGGTTTACGTCACGTCGAGAGTTTCTACTTCGGGAGTTTTGCACCGCAAGCAAATACTTGAAACCTCCGAAGTCCCGAACGCCAAAATTATGAAAGGGACATGCGTCAGTAGAATGAAAACTTTGGGAGATTTGACATGTTGGATGTCACAAAGACTCGATGGAAAAAGCGCTGAAATCTTGACAACCGTCAATATTAGTGAGTGATTGAATCATGACCGTTGACTTTAATAAAGTGCTCAAAGCGTGCGTTCAGTCTAGCACTTGGTCACCTCATTTGGTCGTATGGTGCTGAGATGAAATCGAAAACATCATAATCTAGAGTTTTGAAAGATTGGACGTAACTAAGACCCAAATGTCAAAGTGCCAAAATTCTGACAACTTTCCATCTCAGTGGGTAATATGAACCGTCCGATTGGTTTGGCAATTTCGTGATCGTGAGTTCTGTAATGGATGTCACAATGAATCGAAAGGAAAAGTACCGAAATCCCTTCAGTCATCCATCTCTACAGGAGATTGAATCATTACCTGTGCATTGATAAAGAACTCAAACACTTGTGTGATTAAGCATATGGTTTACACCATTTCTCATATAGTAAAGAAGTTTTAAAAGGGAAGAATGTAAGTCTCTATAATTGGTAAACCCTATGGTTCTATGCCACAGTCATATATGATGGTTTGAAGGAAGCGCCTCCACGGAATTTGGTCTCTCTAAAATTAAAAGAGATTTAGGATCGAATTTAAAGGATTAAATTGATCCATTTCTGTGATCAATTTATTAAGAGTCTTCACGCTAAAAATAAATAAACAATAGTTAATGATTATGGTGAAGTTAATTGAAGAAGTGTGATGGTCGAAATAAAGGGAAATGATATTTTATATCTCACACCGTTTTGAATAATATATAAACGAGGAAGAAGGCTGAGAAGAAAGGTGTCTCTACAGTCCAAAATTAGAAGATCAATAGCTGAAGCAGATTCCAGGAATAAAAGCTAATATCTATGTATTAAGGGTGGTTGGGTGGTACAAGGGTAGGTTGTGTTGGTAGCCAATTCACATTTTTCCATTTTCTTATAAGCTGCCTACACCAATGTTTTGCAAACATCAATTTTTCGTCGCAATTTTCAAATAAACGACACTTTTATTTTTGCGACATTTGTACACTTACTTTTATTTTTGTTTTCATGACTGTAAGCATGAAAACCTTAGTCTTTCGAAGTCGCATTAAAATCAATATTTGAACTGACGTTATCTTCCCTGTCGACGTGCCTATTGAACTTACTTTTCACTATCATTATATAGTTGGCGAGATCTTCTTATCTGTACTCATGCATCGATTGATTGTGACTTTGTCTCATTAAGTTTGTGATGCATTGGCAATTGGATTTATATGTTCTTTAATTTGACTTGATTGACCATTGGTTTCATAAAAATATATAGGTGTTATGGTTAAACCCTTGATGTATTTCATTTGATATCACACCTAGCTCAAAACGCATTGGCGCATGGGTTAAACTCTTGATATGAATTGTTACAACACATTGCCACATGGTCAAAACATTGGTATTGGTTTCGATTTGTATGTTGGTGTTTAAAACTATGGCATAACGTTTCATTGTGCATGTTGGTTTATACACTTACCATTGATTTCATTGGTCGGGCAAGTGACATGATTATTAAACCATACAATAGTGGGTTGAACAGCTATGAATGACGGCGGTTGTACCATTGACATTAACTATTATGCATGGCAGAAATAAGCTCCACCACCTTCGCATGATGTCATTTATGCCTATCCCTTATCCCTGTTCCCCTCTGTTAGCTCGGGTAACCCTTTGCACACTCTGCTCCTGTGTGTGTTATGATCCAAACCCTGGACTTACCGTGTGCTCGGCTCCATGGCACTAGTCATGTGAATCAAGTTGAATGGTAGCCAAGCCTTGCTATTATTCGACAATGCCCAGAAAGATTTAGAGGATAACGGTTGGCTCACCTTCGTGCAGAGGTTTGAGGGTTTTAATATAGTTGTGGCACAACATTTCACCCTGACTTTTGATGGCTGTAGAGACAAGGTGGGTGACATTCAGTTGGAAATCAATGAGGAATTTATCAGTTCTACTACAGGGTTACCATCCTCGGGCCAGCGTTGGTTCAAAAATTCGAAAGTGGAAGAGGTTCCATGGCCACTTCTGTTCATCTCGGGAAAGGTCACATCTTGTGACAGAGGTATGCCCATATCCATGCTTAAACCACGATGGCATGACCTTTTAATAGTAGCTAAGCATTTCGTCACCTGTGAGGGTCGATATGGACTCATTTTTCTCTACCACCTGCATTTGTTAATGAATTTTATGGGATACCCGTTGAATATGCCTTTTTACTTCCAGCGTAGACTATATAAAATGTCAAAAAGGTTTAAAAGGGAGAAGGTTGACAGTAGCCTGTTCCACCATCGATTAATAAGACTTATCATTGTTCACCACTTAAGTCTTTACGGTGATAGCTGGCGAGCTTTTATGGCTCGAAATGGTTTTGATGATACAGACCCTGTCCAGATTGACAAGCCTGTGGTTAATGAAACCAAGGTTGGGCCACCCATGCCTTTCCATGTCCTACTTCCCTCTCCTAAACCCTCGACTGACTCTGATATTAACTTACCAGACGTTATAACTGAGAGGGTCAAGGCTATTAAAAATCCTGTGACCAAAAAGGCCAAGGCAAACCCTACTGTTGATGCCAAGGGAAAAAAGAACGCTCGACTTATTTCGAGAATGGCTAGGAATAAACCTAAACCTACTGCTGGGTAGAAGCCCATTGTTCTTAGTGAGGATTCAGAATCTGACATAGAACGTTTCCTAGCCAGTGAGTACCCTTACTCACAGGGTCTGTGTTCCAAGCCGCCTTATGACTTCATGTTGAATCTTCCCCCTTGCCTAAGAAATAACCCCAGCTACCCAGGGATCAAACTACCTAACGAAACCCTTGGCAATGTAACTAAACCCTTACCTGCTCTTTCGAAACCCGGACAGTCGTCCTGTGACCATTGTGATTTATGGTTGGAACGGTACTATATAGACGTTCCTGTGCTTCAATAGAAAATCCAATCTCTGGAAAGCCAAGTTGCAGTGTTGACCGCCAAAGAGACAAACTTCAAGCAACTGATAGGAGGCAAAGGACCACTGGTTCCATCATATTTAAAAACATTGAATCGGCCACAACCGTTGTCAACTCCAAATTGTCATGATCAAGGCGTCTGCTCGTCATACAGGTATGATTTTTTTATATCATCTTCATTTTTTGAATTCCTCGGATTAATATAATGATGTGAGTTTGATTTTCGAATAGCTCTTTTTATATTTTGAAACGGCTCTGTCATAACGACATTCATCCTGTACATTTTTTTCGCTTGCTAAAAATGAATGAAATTTCGATTTGGAGACACGATTTGCTCATACCCAGTTTAGTCACTGATAGATTTTTTATCGGATTTGATTGGTTTTCGATTGGATTTGATTTGTTCAACTGTCTAATTGAGTTAATGAAATCGACGGTTTGTTTTCAATTCGATTCATTTGTATCTAATCTGAACAGGAAGTTATTGTGCTAAATTTAGATTACAATCATGTTTCATTTTCATTTCGTTATGGTTAGTATGTTGTGATTGTAGAACGATTTCATGAGTTTGGTTGTAACGATATTTTTATATGTTGTGTCTAAATCGAGAATACAACTCTGATTGTTTCCAATTTGGAAAGAATGACTCTGTTTTTATGGAAACAATGCTCTCATTTAAACCTGTGTAAACGATATTTACGCCCGAATCATGGAACAATTTTGCTAAAACAAATGATCAGATAATTCTTACGAACTCTGTTACCAACTGATTGATCTCATTATGATTTCCTTTGTGGACAGTGACGTGTCAATTTTAGTTTAATTCGCTCATGGAATAAATCTTTTGTTTTGTCAGTACAGTCATGATCTCGTTTAGATTCGATCGTATTTCCTTTTGATGAGGCAGCATAACAATTGCATAGAATTTATTCTAATTATATCGATTTCAGTTGATATGAAACGATTTCATTACTACTCATTACGATTTTGTCCAGCCGACTTTGTGGCAACAAACGAAACAGAGTACACTTATCTCTGTAATCAGTTGATTGATCTTGGTCTTGTTTGATTTCAAAATGATATAACAATTTCAATTTCAATGATTCGTTTTCAAACAGCTATTGGATGTTAATTGAATTTAATTCTTTAAAAGATTTGAATCGATTTTTATGCTGATTCTGTGTCTAATTTAGACCAGTTACAGAATCGCAAGATTCTGTAGCTAGTCTATAGAATTAAATTTTTTATCATTTTATTAATAAAATATCTTTCTAACTTGTCCATTTTTTACCCTTTTCAGGTAAATTCGAATTGCATGGGACATGCTGGAAAGTCTAGGAGATATTTGTGTGTTTTAGTTTTATTTTAGGTTCCTAGTTTAGCCAGACTTGGGATATCTTCCCAGATTTTATGTAAACAGTTTGATAACCTCTACAGGAAGGTTTTACCCTGTAGAAAGTCTTTAAATACTTATTATTTTTGTAATAAGGAGCATCCTCACTTGTGGGAGAACCAGGCTATGGATTTCTAATACAAACTGAGACAGGAGTTGATGTTTTGCTACAGCTTTCGCTTTCATAATATCAATCTTTTGTTTCAAGTTTATGCTTATCAATTTGCAGTTGATTATAGACTACTTTAGCTATCATAGTCTATTGCAGAATGATATGATTTAATTAATATGCTATCCATGTCTGATTTCTTTCATTACTTTAAAAAATACAACAATTATTTGATTCAGTTAATGAATGATAGATTTCTCTTCTTCATCAATTGAATTATTTTGTATAAGTCTTTGCATACAGGTTTACCTAACTGTTAAGATTTATCAATCATAAGATTGTTGTAATTTTTTATGTCTTGTTTGTCCTGTAATCATAATTGAAGAGCACTACAACTATCATTTATGAGAAGCTCCTGGATAATTCGGTGTAGGTTTCCTCCCTCCGATCAGCTAAGACAATCATCATACACAGAACAAATCTGGAGCGTTTCTCCAGGTCAGTTTGTTGGTTCTTTGTTAGTTTATTTGTTAGTATAATTTAAGTAGTTAGAATTAGTATATTGATTGTTTAGTTTAGTTAGTTTTTGTTTTATTTCTTGTTCATAAAAATATAAAATCAACAAAAAATATATCTCTCTGCCTTAGGACAGAATGCAAATGAGTTTTTCAGGTTTTATTCAAATCTATAGATTATAGATATTGTATATTTTGTGAATAAGTTATATTTCAGTTAGTAGTTAGATAGTTAGTTAGTTAGAGTTAGTATAGTATTAGTTAGTAGATTGTATATATATAGAATATTTAGACTAGTTAGTTTGTTTAATAGTTAGTTTTAGTTAGATTAGTTTATTAGTTTGTTTTATTTCTTTTTAGTTAGATTAGTTTAGTTTGTTTTAATTGTTATTTTATTTTATTTTATTTTTTTTGTGTTTGGAGGAATCAACAACTAGTTGGGCACGTGCTCGCGTTACACATGGCCATGTTATCCAACCGCTACCACTATAACCTCCAGGTGTGCCCACGATGCCCCTTACGCGGCACACAAGGTAAGTCGGGGGGAATTGAACTTGAAACCTCATGGAACTTCATTTTCACAGCACTTGCCAATTGAGATGCCCCCCCGGGGGCATTTTAATTGTTATTTTTAGTTAGATTAGTTATTGTAGATTTATTTTCTTTTTGTTTTATTAGGACCTTATATCGGATAACGGAGCCACTAAACCCGTCAGGGTGATTCATTCTAAACGGATTGGGTTATTAGACAACCCCGGACCGGCTCCACTCTCCCAGTTGATGGACAGTCAATTTCGCCCATCAACAAATGGCGCTAAAAGGAGGGCCTGAATTTAATTAATGGCACGAGGCGATCACAAGACTCCTCCACCACCTAATCTCTCACCTATAGTGACTAGAAGCCATTCAAATGATAATATTCCCCTTCAAACAACAACTACTTCAATCGACGATCCACAGATCACAGTTGAGCCAACAACCCCTAACCCTACAGGTGGTGACATACAAGAGATTGTCCATCAATATCTTATAAAAAAACATAGTGCCTTAGCCCGTTTGAGGCAACCTAACTGTCTGTGGGGCCAACCTTTGGACTTCTCCGATATCAGAGAACAATTAGGAGACACTGACCTCACTGTGAATCCTTCAGATCCAATCTTAAATCCTACTGCAGGAGGATCTGGGATACCTCCTTCACCACCTCCATCATCACCTTCCTCTTCTGGAGGAGATTCCTCTGATGAAGGAAATTCCCCTTCTCAGCCTTCCACACCCACTACACCAATGGCAAATCAGAACAACCCTGCTAGACCCTGGCTTGACCAGGATGCCGTAGTTGTACCTGGAGCTCAGCATCCTTTACCTAAGCATCCGGAGAAATGGCTCCCCAAGTTTGATCCTAACTCAAAACAGATCATTGAAGATCACATTAAAAAAATTATGTTAGCCATAAGACTCCGCAATGTCGAACATGAAGACGTCGTCTGTAGGTTGTTCCCTTATACTTTCGAGGGTAATGCATCCATGTGGTACTTTGCCCAACAACCCCATACCATCGTGTCTTGGGAAAAGTTTGAGTCATACTTTTTGGAAAAGTTTGGAGACGGTAAACCTCCGGAAGTCCTAGTCATGGATCTTTCTAGCTTAAGAATGAACCCAAAAAAAAAGGTTAAAGACTTTAATCAAAGATTATTAACACTTAAAAACCAAATCCCTGCGGATTCCATGCCTGCTGAGAGTCTTATAATAGCATACTACACTAAAGATTTGCATCAAAGTATAGCTATTTGGGTTAAACGATCTAAGAAAGCCACGTTGTTAGAAGCCTTCGAGGAGGCCAGCCAGATTGAAAAATACATACTTAGTCTTAAAGACTCCACTAGCAACGAAACTGAGACTAGTTATTCTTCCAGAAAGAAGATCGAAATCCTCCCCAGACCCACTCAAAGTAAAACACAACCTGAAAACTCTGATTTAGAAAACTTAACTAAAGTTGTTTAAAAACTGTCAAATCAAGTTATAGACTTAAGGTCGACCGAAGAAGCTTCCTCGAGCAAAGGGCCCTACAAACCCCCATTCCGAAAGCCTTTTCCTACCAACCGTCCTAATCCAAACATCGAAGGCCTAAATCTAGAAGGTCTGCAATGTGCCCTTCAAACGATTCTAGAAGCCCAAGATAACTTGATGCCTCTTGAGATTCTTGAGGAGGTAGTCGAACAAGAGACAGTTCAAGAAGAAGAGTCTTCTCCAAAAAAATTTGGACACTTCTTGGATAGCATCTTTCAAGCTAACTTCGAGACAGTACATCCCTATAATACCAAGAGTAAGACAGCCAACAAACCTTCTTCCAAAAACACTACAACTTCGCCTCCAAAGAAATCTAAATCAGATGAGACTAAACAGAGTAATGTGAACCCCAACTTAGATTATGATGTAGTTGAAGATATTAAAAAGTTAAGGGCTAACATTTCTATTTATGAGTTATTGAAATTTCCATTTCTACTACAAAAAATGTTACAGAATATCTCGGAAAAAGGAAAAAATGGTAATTCAAGTGGTAAAAAGGTTGTGTAGAACAAAGTCCCCCAAAAGACTTCCACTAAAAAAAATCCTGATCCTCAAGATAAAGGAAGCCTTCCTGTAAGTAATGTAAATAATGTAAATAATGTAGATAAAGTAGCTTTAGAAACAGCGAGTAAAAAGCCACAAGCTACTACTCTTAATACTCGCAAAAATGTACCTCCTTTCCTATTAACTTCCAAAATCTTTAATAGAAACGTGCAAAATTGTATGGTAGACTCAGGAGCATCATCCAATGTGATTCCTTGGTCCGTTTTCCAAAAGATTAATGTGAAGTTGAACCCTCTACTTTAAAAATTATACAACTTGATCGAACAAATGTTAAAGTTATAGGCGAACTAAAGAATGTGCTTATTAGATTATCATCTAACCCCAAGGTTCATCAAGTTAGTGATATAATTGTTGTGGATATTCCAGAAGTGTATGGTCTATTTTTAAGCAGGGATTGGTCGGAACAACTACATGGTTATTTCGCGACAGATTGGTCCCATCTATGGCTTCCAGACAACGACAAGCCTAATAAAATCAAAGTAAAACGTGAGCACTACCTTAATTTCACGGTCACAGATTTGAATGATCCCAACGAACCATTTACAGCTTCTGCCGATTCACCCGAAGTACAAGGGATGGACACCTTCTTTGGCAATTTCATGGCTGAGGCTTCACCTATCACCAATCCAGAATAGCAGTCCGAGATTGTAGCATATATGCAGCCAATAGCTTCTATGCAACATTCTCATGTACCCGATGGAAATCAAATTTGGTCTCTGTATTTCGACGGGTCAAAGTCAAAAGAAGGAGCTGGAGCAGACTGCGTCATTATCGATCTGACAGGTAACAAAACATTGATAGCATGTAGGTTGGAATTTGATTGTACTAACAATACTGCAGAATATGAGGCTTTACTGCAAGGTCTCAGAAAATCTTTCGATATGAACATTCAAAATTTAACCGTCTTTGGTGACTCTGAAATAGTGGTTAGACAAGTAAGAGACTCTATCCACTGTCTATCTCCACATCTCAAAAGCTACCAGTCTGAGTTATGGAATTTAATGAATAAATTTTCTGCTTTCAATATAAATTCTATTCCTAGGTTGAATAACTCTAAAGCAGATTTATTAGCTAATGTATCTTCTAAACTTCTTCTTGCAGAAGGTCTGTCCCCAGATGCATTCTCTGTTGAGCTGCTATTTCGACCATCCGTTCCCAACAACATCACGAACTAGAGAGTATTTGATGATGATTAGCAGATAATCAACTTTCTGCACATGGAAGAAACCTTTCAAGGCGCGGTGATAGACGAACACACACACGATGACAATTTGTGCGATTTCATGGTAATACCAGATCCAAGAACTCCTGAATCTTCATCAGATATGGTAAACTCGATCCCTAAATCTGTAGTTAGATTAGAGAAGTTTTATGATCTTCAAGATAAATTTAAAAAGACGGTCAACTGTAAAACCAATAGTTCCTCGTTATCCTATGAAAAAGTAAACTTAGCAACTAATGAAAATCCTCAGTGCATTAATCTAGGATTGGGATGTTCTCAACAAGAAAAAGCTGCATTTATTAATTTGTTCAAATAATTTAAAGATGTCTTTGCTTGGACGTATGATGACCTTAAAACTTTCTACCCTAACATCATACAACATGTCATCCCGATGAAGCCCCAAACCTTACCCTTTCAACAAAAACTAAGGAAAATGCACCCCAAGCTCGAACCGACCGTTCAAAAAGAATTGAATAAGCTCCTAAATGCTAAGATATTTTTTCTTGTTAGGCACACTCAATGGGTTTCTAACCTTGTCCCAGTTCGGAAGAAAAATGGGGAAATCCGACTCTGCGTTGATTTCCGAAACCTTAATAGANCTCCGCGTTGATTTCCAAAACCTTAATAGAGCGTCTGATAAAGACAACTATCCTGTCCCACCTATGGAACAGATCCTTCGACAGGTATCTGGTTCTGAGAGGCTATCCTTACTGGATGGTTTCTCGGGATACAACCAAGTCCTAATGTCTCCACCAGACCAACTTAAAACTACCTTCCGTACTCCGTGGGGCACTTATGCTTATCGTAAAATGCCCTTTGGATTGATTAACGCTGGTGCCACTTTTCAAAGAGCAATGGACATTGCTTTCCGAGGATTAATCAATCAGTCCATCGTAGTTTACTTAGATGATGTGACTGTATTTTCTAAAAACAAAAACGATCATCTAGCTCACTTACAAGCTGTCCTACTGCGATGTCGCAAATACGGCATCTCCTTGAATCCCAAAAAATCCATCTTCGCAGTAGAACAGGGTAAACTCTTAGGATTCATTGTGTCTAGTGAAGGGATGATTATTGACCCCGAAAGGACTCAAGTCATCGCAAAACTCCCCCCTCCTACATCCAAAAAATCTATGTAGTATTTCTTAGGCCAGAATAACTTCGTGAGGAGATTCGTCCCCGGTTTCTCCGAAATGGTCAGGCCTTTACAGAATTTGATTAAGAAAGACACCCAATATCACTGGGGACCCCTAGAAAACCAATCTTTTAATGGAATAAATAAGGCCATTATAGACGCTCCGTCTCTCATGAGCCCAGATTTTTCTCAAGACTTCACACTCTACACTTTTGCTTCTGACCGTTCCTATGCCGCCTTCCTAACCCAAAAGATTGCCGAGAAAAATGAAGTACCCATCGCCTTTATGAGCTCTGCTTTCAAAGGTGCTGAACTTAATTACCCAGTGGTAGATCGGCAAGCCTACGCTGTTTTCAAAGCAGTGAAGCACTTCTGGTCCTATCTTTTGAAGTCAAGGACGAAAGTCATTGTCCCTTACCCAGCCGTCAGGAACTTGTTAGTGCAGAAGGAACTAGGAGAAAAGAGAGCCAATTGGGTCACCTCTTTGCAGGAGTACGATTTAGAAATCACCCCAGCTTAGATAGTGAGAGGCCAAAGGTTATGCAAGTTGAAAACAAGAAGAAAGTGATATGTCAAATCTAGGACAAAGCGATCAAAGTCTAATCTGTTGCACGCAAAACCCTGTTAGTCCTTGGTATGACGATATAAGATTCTGTCTTGAACATGGATCAGCCCCCCATCACTTAGATCCTGCTAAAAGAAGAGCGTTGAGATTAAAGTCTACCTCCTTTCATCTGGTTAATGGTATCCTGTTCGTCAAAGTTTTGACAGCATACTGATGCGTTGTCTTGAAAAAGACGAAGCACAAAAAGTCTTGCTAGAGTTGCATGCAGGAGAAGCTGGTGGTCATTTTGGTGGTGACACCACTATCCATAAGGTTTTAAGAGCCAGCTATTACTAGCCCATGCTTTTTAGAGATGCCCATACTTTGTGTCATAAATGTATTATTTGTCAGAAAGCATCAGGGCAATTACAAAAACCAGCCTTTCCTTTGCAGTCCGTTTCAGTAGATTCTCCTTTTTAGCAGTGGGGCCTTGATATCATAGGTCCAATCAACCCCCTGTCCTCACAAAAACACAAGTTTATTGTGACAGACACATATTACTTTACCCGATGGTGTGAAGCTGCTGCGTTAAGAACTGTCAACACCAGTCAGGTAATTGCCTTTCTGAATTCGAATATTATCACTCATTTTGGTATCCCTAACTTTTTAGTATTCAATAATGCTTCTTACTTTTCCTCTCTTGAGATGAGCGAGTTCACTTTGGAAAAAGGAATTAAGCTGAAGTATTCTGGTAGCTATTACCCCCAGGGAAACAAATTGGCAGAATCAACAAACAAGAACTTGATCAAAATCATCAAGAGAACGGTGGTTGAAAATCACAAAAATTGGCACAACGCACTGTTAAACGCGCTGTGGGATGATAGGGTAACGCCAAAAGATACTATAGGTAACTCCCCCTTTTTTCTCATTTATGGTAGAGAAGTAATTCTGCCACCTCACATTCTTCTTCCTTCGCTACAGTTATTGCAGAAAGTCCAAGAAGAAGATTGTCCCCCTTTGGAAAACCAAATTAACGCTTTGATGAAGCTAGAAGAGGTAAGAGCCCAAGCTAAATGTAAGTTAGATCAGCATCAACAATTGGTTAAGAGCTGGTTCAATTCTAACTCCTTTTCTGATAGGAATTTTGAAGTAGCCGACCTCATCTTGAAATGGGACAAACCACATGAGGGAAAGGGGGAACACACTAAATTTCAAAACTTATGGCTTGGACCGTTTTTAATTGCTGAAAAGTTGGGTCCCAGTTCTTTTTGATTGCAGAATCTTGAAGGGCAGATTGACACCTATCCGGTGAATGGCCAAGCCCTGAAAAGATACTTTGCTTGATAACAACCTTTGTATATTATGTACATATTTTTTTTTTGTTTGCTTTTTCGTTTGCCTTTTGTTTTTTATTTTTCTTTGAATTTATCAGCTTGTGTTTTTGAAAATACACATACCTGTATGCTGAGCTATTCAGACGAAGACAATAGAAAATTCCTTCACTCAAATAACTTCTGAGAAATTTGTACAAACATCAATGGTATATTTTTGAAATTTGTTGGAAAAGTTTGTTGTCTGAAAGAAGTTGACTGATTTTGATCTCTGAGCAAAGCTTGTCATGATCATCTATTATCTTTTTACGCTGTCCCTATTCCTTAAGGGAATGACTAAGAGGATGTCTCCCTGTCTTAGGAAGTTGTTTTTGTAAATAAAACATCTCTGGATCTAAATAAAGGACAGTTCTAAAAAATTCTGATGAGGTCTAAAAAAATATGTTAAAATATCATGATTTTCAGCATCACCCCGCTCAACTATATACCTATGAAAAAACAAAACAAAATAAATTATTAAGAAGAGCTGTGGAAAATGCTTGTAAACCCGACGGGATGCTGAACAGGTCTGTTGGCAGTGGGTAAATGCATGCATGATGCCAAGACAACTTCGTCGGGGTACTGAACAGGCCTGCTGGCAGCGAAGCAATGTCGGGTATATGAAAATTTGCAAATACGAATCCTCTTTAATGTCCTTTATTCTGATCCAGAACTTCTTGGCAGGATACAGATGTCAGGATGGGTTAAATGGAAACCATGTTGAGCCTATGGACACCTGCTGGCAGCAGTGGCTATGCCAAAAGTATTGGAGATTTTATCTTTAATATCATGACTTGCTATTCTTAAGACTGTTATCAGTTTTCAACTTTTAAAACACTGCTGGAATAATTGGTTAATGATGATGTTATACGATTTTCTGGTTGTTATTTTTGAGTTGGAATGATCTTTGCTGTCCTAATCTGAATTTGTTCCTTTTGCAGAGATAACTGCTTCTACCAGTGTGTCGCCATTGTTGGCAGCGAATTCACATTTTTCCATTTTCTTATAATCTACCTACACCAATGTTTTGCAAACATCAATTTTTCGTCGCAATTTTCAAATAAACGACACTTTTATTTTTGTGACATTTGTACACTTACTTTTATTTTTGTTTTCACGACTGTAAGCGTGAAAACCTTGGTCTTTCGAAGTCGCATTAAAATCAATATTTGAATTGTCGTTATCTTCCCTGTTGACATGCCTATTGAGCTTACTTTTCACTTATCATTATATAGTTGGCGATATCTTTTGATCTGTACTCATGCTTCGATTGATTGTGACTTTGTCTCATTAAGTTTGTGATGCATTGGCAATTGGATTTATATGTTCTTTAATTTGACTTGATTGACCATTGGTTTCATAAAAATATATAGGTGTTATGGTTAAACCCTTGATGTATTTCATTTGATATCACACCTAGCTCAAAACGCATTGGCACATGGGTTAAACTCTTGATATGAATTGTTACAACACATTGCCACATGGTCAAAACATTGGTATTGGTTTCGATTTGTATGTTGGTGTTTAAAACTATGGCATAACGTTTCATTGCGCACGTTGGTTTATACACTTACCATTGATTTCATTGGTCGAGCAAGTGACATGATTATTAAACCATACAATAGTGGGTTGAATAGCTATGAACGCCAGTGGTTGTACCATTGGCATTAACTATTATGCATGGCAGAAATAAGCTCCACCACCTTCGCACGATGTCATTTATTCCTATCCCTTATCCATGTTCCCCTCTGTTAGCTCGGGTAACCCTTTGTGCACTCTGCTCTTGTGTGTGTTATGATCCAAACCCTGGACTTACCGTGTGCTCGGCTCCATGTCACCAGTCGTGTGAATCGAGACGAATGGCAGCCAAGCCTTGCTATTATTCGACAATGCCCAGAAATATTTGGAGGATAACGGTTGGCTCACCTTTGTGTAGAGGTTTGAGGGTTTTAATCTAGTTGTGGCACAACAGTTCACCCTGAATTTTGATGGCTGTAGAGCCAAGGTGGGTGACATTCAGTTGGAAATTAATGAGGAATTTATCAGTTCTGCTATAGGGTTACCATCCTCGGGCCAACGTTGGTTCAAAAATTTGAAAGTGGAAGAGGTTCCATGGCCACTTCTGTTTGTATCGCGAAAGGTCACATCTTGTGATAGAGGTATACCCATATCCATGTGTAAACCATGATGGCATGACCTTTTAATAGTAGTTAATCATTTCGTCACCTGTAAGGGTTGATATGGACTCGTTTTTCTCTACCACCTACGTTTGTTAATGAATTTTATGGGATACCCGTTGAATATGCCTTTTTACTTCCAGCATAGCCTATATAAAATGTCGAAAAGGTTTAAAAGGGAGAAGGTTGACAGTAGCCTATTCCACCATGGATTAATAAGACTTATCATTGTTCATCACTTAAGTCTCTACAGTGATAGCTGGTGAGCTTTTATCGCTTGAAATGGTTTTGATGATACAAACCCTGTCCAAATTGACAAGCCTATGGTTAATGAAACCAAGGTTGGGCCACCCATGCCTTTCCATATCCTACTGCCCTCTCCTAAACCCTCGGCTGACTCTGATATTAACTTACCATACGTTATAACTGAGAGGGATGAGGCTATTAAAAATCCTGTGAACAAAAAGGCCAAGGCAAACCCTACTGCTGATGCCAAGGGAAAAAAGAACGCTCGACTTATTTAGAGAATGGCTAGGAATAAACCTAAACCTACTGTTGGGCAGAAGCCAATGAGTACCCTTACTCACAGGGTCTGTGTTCCAAGCCGCCTTATGACTTCATGTCAAATCTTCCCCCTTGCCTAAGAAATAACCCTAGTTACCCAGGGATCAAACTTCCTAACGAAACCCTTGGCAATGTAACTAAACCCTTACCTGCTCTTTCGAAACCCGGATAGTTGTCCTGTGACCATTGTGATTTATGGTTGGAACGGTACTATATAGACGTTCCTGTGCTTCAATCGAAAATCCAATCTCTGGAAAGCCAAGTTGCAGTGTTGACCAGCCAAAGAGACAAACTTCAAGCAACTGATAGGAGGCAAAGGACCACTGGTTCCATCATATTTAAAAACGTTGAATTGGCCACAGCCGTTGTCAACTCCAAATTGTCATGATCAAGTCGTCTGCTCATCATACAGGTATGAATTTTTGACATCATCTTTGTTTTGTAAATTCCTCGGATTAATATAATGATGTGAGTTTGATTTTCGAATAGCTCTGTTTATATTTTGAAACGGCTCTGTCATAACAACATTCATCCTGTACATTGTTTTTGCTTGCTAAAAATGAATGAAATTTCGATTTGGAGACACGATTTGCTCATACCCAGTTTAGTCACTAATAGATTTTTTATCGGATTTGATTGGTTTTCGATTGGATTTGATTTGTTCGACTGTCTGATTGAGTTAACAAAATCGACGGTTTATTTTCAATTTGATTCGTTTGTATCTAATCTGAACAGGAAGTTATCATGCTAAATTTAGATTACAATCATGTTTCATTTTCATTTCGTTATGGTTAGTATGCTGTGATTGTAGAACGATTTCGTGAGTTCGGTTGTAACGATATTTTTATATGCTGTGTCTAAATCGAGAATACAGCTCTGATTGTTTCCAATTTGGAAATAATGACTCTATTTTTATGGAAACAATGCTGTCATTTAAACCTGTGTAAACGATATTTACGCCCGAATCATGGAACGATTTTGCTAAAACAAACGATCAGATAATTCTTACGAACTCTGTTACCAACTGATTGATCTCATTACGATTTTGTTTGTGGACAGTGACGCATCAGTTTTGGTTTAATTCGCTCATGGCATAAATCTTTTGTTATGTCAGTACAGTCATGATCTCGTTTAGATTCGATCATATTTCCTTTTGATGATGCAGCATAACAATTGCATATAATTTATTCTAATTATATCGATTTCAGTTGATATGAAATGATTTCATTACTATTCATTACGATTCTGTCCACCCGACTTTGTGGCAACAAACGAAACATGGTACACTTATCTCTGTAATCAGTTGATTGATCTTGGTCTTGTTTGATTTCAAAATGATATAACAGTTTCAATTTCAATGATTCGTTTTCAAACAGCTATTGGATGTTAATTGAATTTAATTCTTTAAAATATTTGAATCGATTTTTATGTTGATTCTGTGTCTAATTTAGACCAGCTACAGAATCGCAAGATTCTGTAGCTAGTCTATACAATTAAATTTTTTATCATTTTATTAATAAAATATCTTTCTAACTTGTCCATGATTTACCCTTTTCAGGTAAATTCGAATTGCATGGGACATGCTGGACAGTCTAGGAGATATTTGTGTGTTTTAGTTTTATTTTAGGTTCCTAGTTTAGCCAGACTTGGGATATCTTCCCAGATTTTATGTAAACAGTTTGATAACCTCTACAAGGAGGTTTTACCCTGTAGAAGGTCTTTAAATACTTATTATTTTTGTAATAAGGAGCATCCTCACTTGTGGGAGAACCAGGCTATGGATTTCTAATACAAACTGAGACAGGAGTTGATGTTTTGCTACAGCTTTCGCTTTCATAATATCAATCTTTTGTTTCAAGTTTATGCTTATCAATTTGCAGTTGATTATAGACTACTTTAGCTATCATAGTCTATTGCAGAATGATATGATTTAATTAATATGCTATCCATGTCTGATTTCTTTCATTACTTTAAAAAATACANTTTACCCTTTTCAGGTAAATTCGAATTGCATGGGACATGCTGGACAGTCTAGGAGATATTTGTGTGTTTTAGTTTTATTTTAGGTTCCTAGTTTAGCCAGACTTGGGATATCTTCCCAGATTTTATGTAAACAGTTTGATAACCTCTACAAGGAGGTTTTACCCTGTAGAAGGTCTTTAAATACTTATTATTTTTGTAATAAGGAGCATCCTCACTTGTGGGAGAACCAGGCTATGGATTTCTAATACAAACTGAGACAGGAGTTGATGTTTTGCTACAGCTTTCGCTTTCATAATATCAATCTTTTGTTTCAAGTTTATGCTTATCAATTTGCAGTTGATTATAGACTACTTTAGCTATCATAGTCTATTGCAGAATGATATGATTTAATTAATATGCTATCCATGTCTGATTTCTTTCATTACTTTAAAAAATACAGCAATTATTTTATTCAGTTAATGAATGACAGATTTCTCTTCTTCATCAATTGAATTATTTTGTATAAGTCTTTGCATACAGGTTTACCTAACTGTTAAGATTTATAAATCATAAGATTGTTGTAAGTTTTTTATGTCTTGTTTGTCCTGTAATCATAATTGAAGAGCACTATAGCTATCGTTTACGAGAAGCTCCTGGATAATTCGGTGTGGGTTTCCTCCCTCCAATCAGCTAAGACAATCATCATACACAGGACAAATCTGGAGCGTTTCTCCAGGTCAGTTTGTTGTTTCTTTGTTAGTATAATTTAAGTAGTTAGAATTAGTGTATTGATTGTTTAGTTTAGTTAGTTTTTGTTTTATTTCTTGTTCATAAAAATATAAAATCAACAAAAAATATATCTCTCTGCCTTAGGACAAAATGCAAATGAGTTTTTCAGGTTTTATTCAAATCTTTAGATTATAGATATTGTACATTTTGTGAATAAGTTATATTTCCGTTAGTAGTTAGATAGTTAGTTAGTTAGAGTTAGTATAGTATTAGTTAGTAGATTGTATATATATAGAATAGTTAGATTAGTTAGTTTGTTTAGTAGTTAGTTTTAGTTAGATTAGTTTATTAGTTTGTTTTATTTCTTTTTAGTTAGATTAGTTTAGTTTGTTTTAATTGTTATTTTTAGTTAGATTAGTTATTGTAGATTTGTTTTCTTTGTGTTTTATTAGGACCTTAGATCGGCTAATGGAGCCGCTAAACCCGTCAGGGTGGTTCATTCCAAACGGCTTGGGTTATTAGACAACCCTGTACCGGCTCCACTCTCCCAGTTGACGGACGGTCAATTTTGCCCGTCAACAGGTTGGTGCCTGCAGAGGGAGTTGGTGCTTCCTTGTTAGTCGTAGCTAACTAAATAGGGGGTCATAGCCTCCTACCAGTTGGTGCTAGTAAACTAGGGTGTGGGAGAATCCTGATCAGTTGGTGCTAATCAAAGAGGAAGTACATATTCCTTCTATGTAACATGTAAAACAAATTTTGCAGTTAATAGAAAAGAGTTTGTGGTTTTCCCATTTGGGTTCCACCATAAAATATTGTGTGAAAATTCTATTTGCATTAATAAATGAAAAATAGATATAATTGTTGTGTCATT
>SNQJ01S0016647.1:236106-247280 GCA_010110895.2 Picea sitchensis
GACTGTACAGTCAGCAAAATTTCGCCTGTTTGGAAAAATGAAAAGAACATGATATCTCATTCATACGATGTCTATTTTAACCCATTCAAGTTTCATTGGGATCGTGAGGATGAGGCCTATGCACATGTCCGTTTTGAAGCAATTCCAAGAACTTTGGTGTTTGAGAAAAAATTTGATCCCCTACCCTGTGAAAAACATAGCTTGCCAAGATACAAAAGTTTACCATGCACATAGGAATCCAATTCCTCAACTTGGTTAGTACAAAACAAAGTTGCATTAACATATTTGAAATCAACATCTAAAGCATACTGTTCAACATAGCTCTCATGCATGATAGGATTATGCTTAAAAATAACTGAAGAACTAACAATAGGCCTAGTAAGCATATCAACAACTTTGTCATAAATGTCTTTCTTATACCTTATCACCAAGTGGAATACATATCTTGACAAGGCATGCAATGGAGCTTGCTTTGATTTCAAATCTTTCTTCCATGTGTCTCCTTCAACAATCATATTCGTAGTCTTGTTCAAAGCTCTAAACTCTACCCACATACAACATATACCATCTTTATCTAGTACCAAAACAATTGGTGACCTGCATGGAGATGTGTTTGGTTTGATGACCCCTTTGTCAAGCAACTCTTGGACTTGTTTTCTGATTTCAACATTCTCCATGACTGACATCCTGCACATGTCAATGTTTGAAAGAGGACCATCTTGCTGCAATAGAATCGCATGTTGGATACCCCTTTTAGGAGGCAATCCCCTTGGTTCCTGAAACATATCAACATTTTCGTTAACAACCTCATATACATCAGATTTCAACTTTGCATCACATCCTTGGAAAAATTATTCTTCATAATTGTCTTTGGGTTTAATCATCAAAAGTACAAGGTTCTTACTAGCATTGACTAGTCTCTTCATTTTTCCAGCATTTGTAAGTGACAAATTCATATTCTTTGTATGTGCTCTAACAATGTAATCAACTCCATTTTTGAACAAATGATATGTGTTCTCATGACGATGAAAGATGGATCTCCTATCATATAAATATGGGCTTCCCAACACAATACCACAAATATCCAATGGAATAACTTCAAGCTATACCTCATCTATAAAGTTTGTAGTGATGACAAATCTAAGTTTACACCTTCTTATCACATGTAATTCGGCATTGTCACATATCCATCCTAGAGGGTAAGGTTGAGGATGTGGAGTAGTTTCCAAATTCAATTTCTTGATAGTGTCTTCAGAAATGAGGTTTTCTTGTGATCCCTTATCAAAGAGAGTATCTATATTGTTATGTTTTGAAATTACCCTTATGTGGAAAAGATATATTATTTCTTTTTCATGTTGAGTTACATTAAGGCTACTACTACTGGAAGAACTAGTACTTGCAATAGAATTCTTACCTTGAAAACCGATGGTTGTGATTTGTTTTTCATCTTCCGAATCAGATCCTAAATCTTGTTGTACAATTGCAACAATGTTTGGTTTCTCTTTGTTGTTGAACTTTTTGGGTCTCTTTTCAGGATGAATTTTCCAACAATGGTCTTCATCATGGCCATCCTTTGAACAATGTTTACATGAGAATTTCTCTCTCTCTTTCTTGACTGAAGCATTTTTCTTTCCATTTCCTTCAAAATTCCTCTTTCCATTGTCTCCATTATTAAAAGACTTCTTGTTGCACTCTTGAGGTTCATTCCTTCCTCTTTCCTCTAAATAAGTTTCCTGTACACAAACTTCATCTATATTTGAAGGGTAAAACATAAGTATTGTATTTCTCAAGTAGCTATGCAAACCTCCAATGTATTTGAGTAAAGTTTCTTGAGAAGAAAAATCTATACCCAAAACCAAAGCTCTTTTCCTAAATTCTTGAGTGAAGCTTTGCACATCTTGTCCTTTAGATTGCCTAAAGTTTTTCCAATCCATAATATCTTTATGCATGTATTCCAATGGATAAAATTTCCTTTTAAGTGCAACAATAAAATAATTCCAAGAGGACAAAACTTTACCATGTTTCTTCATGTCCTTTTGAGTTTTGGCTTCCCACCAAATGAGTGTTGCACTATCCAATCGTAAAGAAGCAAGATGAATCTTAGTTTCATCATCTATGATTCTTTGTATCCTACAATACACTTCAATCTAATGAATCCGGTTATCCAATTTCTCAGCATTTACCTCTCCATTGTACATAGGAAATTCAAACTTAATATCAAGATTAAGCAAAGGAGTTTGCAAAGGAGTTTTACCATGTTCTTTTGGAGAATTTGGAAGTGGTTGTGAAATGGTAGAAGAGGCGGAGAATCACCATTCCCTCCATTTCCCTTTGTATTTTTAACACCACTGTCTCCATTTCCCTTTGGATGGTTGGAGCTTTCACCTTGCAATATTGCATTTCTTTCTTCGAACAAAACTTTCACCATCTCATTCATATCATAGAAATATTTTCTAAAAGTTTCCTCCTCTGAAGGAAGAGTTCCATGAATCTCCTGACAAGCCATACTTGGTGAATATATCCTTTAAGATTGAGGTGATTTGATAGTTCTCCTTCTTGACAGTTGAGAACTTGGCTCTACAAATTGACCCTCTCCTCTTGTGAGCTTCAACCTTGTAAGCATCAGAAAAACAAAACACTTGCAAACAATCAAGTCTTCAAAAACCTATGCTAACTTGTATCTTTTAGATTATTTGTAAGTGTTAATTATGTGTGCTTGGGAAAAAGGATCAATTTGCAAAAAAATAAATCAGATAGTTTTCACACTTAAGATGAACATAATAACCAACAATTAACAACCAACAATAAACACATAACACGACAAATGATAAAGGATTTCACCCCTCTCTTGGGCTACATCTCCTAGTCCAACTTCCAATGGATCTTTTATATTATTTTCTCAGAGTTCTAAAAATAGTTCTCAAAATGCCAAATAGATGGCTCCAATGGCTCTAGAACATCCAAAAACCCCTAGCCACTAGTCAGGCTCTTTCGGCACCTGGTTTGGCCAAAAAATGAAGAATTTATCTTCTTGGAAAATTTCCCCTTCAAGCTTGATGTCTCTGGTTCTCCAATTCGCACCTGTGAATGACTAACCCGGCTCACGCAGCATTACTAGGCCAAAAACCAAGAACACCGCACCGTTCCAAGAAATGTGGTGAATTCTCGCACCGACAGTGCACTAGCCCCTTTTCCCAGCGGAGGTGTTGGTCGCATGGGAGGCATATGGCCACGTCCCAGTGCCTTTCTCGTCCCCTGTGGCTAATCTGTTGCATAAAACCCACGCCATTGGTCACGTGGAGTGGTCATATGGATTAAAACCCACACCTTTTAGGTTTAACTCCAATGCAACAGTCTATGCATGCCAAAGGTTATGGAAAGGTTGTATGGTATGCTATAGACCGGGGGTTGGGGCTTAGCCTCGACCCTTTTCTCCACCGCCTGAACCATAGTTGCAATTTAAAATAATTTAAACATATATATTATTAAGGAACAACCCACAGGAGGGCTGGTAGCCCGGGCCCTACTAAACCTTTGACGTGTCCATCCGGAGTTCGGGGGTTCGACCCCCACAGACTTCACTAGAGGGGTGTTATGTGGCATCCCCCGACTGGGCCAAGTGGCACCATATTACTTTCCCAATAAATGACACATGTCATCACCTGAATTTTCCACCTGCCTACCACAGAGCCTACTCAGTCAGCTTTCCAACTCAGCACTGTGACATCATTGTACGGTCGTACAAACTATACAGTCATCTACCACATCAGCACTGTACGAACTATATGGACTATACAGTCAACAAAATTTTGCCTATTTGGAAAAATGAACATAACATGATATCTCGTACATACAACATTTGTTTGAACCCATTCAAGTTGCATTGGGATCGTGAGGACAAGGCCTATGCACGTGTCTATTTTGAAGCAATTCCGAGCACTTTGATTTTTGAGAAAAAATTTGATCCTCTGGATCAACCGTGGAAATGGAGAAAGAGGTGGATATCAAGGAGGTTCCCATGGAATATATGGATGAGCTTGAGGATGAGGATATAGAGGAGGTGGGGGTGGAATATCCACTTGTTTTAATCGTGGTGAAATAGGCCACTTGTTGATATTTTGTACCAAATCGCACACTTATTGTGGGTATTGTTACAGTCCTCGACATGTCATAGAGGATTTTCCTGACTTGCTAAAGAAGTGGGAGGAGAAAAAGGCACATTGCAAAATGGTGACTGTAGAGCTGCACAAGAATCATAAGAAGGATACGGATTTGATGTGTGGGTAATAACTTGAGGCAGAGTAAAGACGGGAATAAAGTTTGAGCATGGTGAAAGCTTAAGTCAAATTCCATAGGGAAAGATAAGAAAGGAAGCATAGCCCCCTCCTATGTTTGATGCTTCTTAAAAAAATAGTTTTTTTATGATGTGAAAAGGGCCCTAGAGGAGGAAATACCATGGGAAGAGTTGTAGTGTGTGATGCAAAGTTCACTCAAAGATGCCCAGATCCATGAGAAGGTATAGTGTGCAACAAATCGGTCATTGGAGGAAGACCAAGCTCATGAAGAATTGCAATGCCCCACATAGAGGTCCTTAGAGGAACCTCGTGTGCGTGAGGAAATACAATTCATGATGTAAAGGTTGTTGGAAGAAGCCCACATAAAAGAAGAATTGTGACATGTTGAGCAAAGGGAAATAGAGGAACACATGCATGAAGAGTTGAAGCATATGAAGTGAGAATAAGTATTAGGCGACATGGGTCGTGAAGAGGAAACTAAAGACCAAGTAGGTAACTTCTTGCATTGTTGTTTAAAATTTTTAAGTGAACTTGATGTTGTGTTGAAGTTGACGTGGATGATAGCAACCTGGAAGGGGGAAAAAGGGATGTTAGGCGGAAATATTGTCGTTTAATTTCGTTGTAGTACTTGCCCAAGTCAGGACAATCCTCTCCCAAGTAGGACTACTTTCCCATTATTACAAGATATGATCCCTTCAAATCCTCCACACATCTCTCACATATCTTAGATAAGATATGCCAACCAAATCTTCCATGATCTTCTCTCCTTCAAATCTTCATGTTTGAAGATGTAATTCGAATTTGAGGATAGGTGATGAATTTTGACTTTGTTGAAATCTTCAAATATGCCTACACACATCATCAAACTCATCCAACTTTGATATATATAATGAAAATATGTTAATTTCTAATATTTAATCACAAATTCACTTATAATACTAAAATGAATACAATGGAAAATAATAAGGAGAAACCCAAATATCATTATGGAAATGGTATGATGGAAGGTTAATGGGACGATGAAATGTAAGGAATATTGAAGGAAAAGGTGGATGAAAATATGACATTTCTGAGGCCCAACATGCCCCCAACTGAACTTGTTGCATGTCCTCATGCAACCATGCATGGATCTTCTTAAGAACTTTTGGCATTTAAACTATGGCTTTGATTGATGATGTCCTTAACAATGAATGTTTCCAGGGTATGAAATACAAGAGTAACAACATGTGAAATACATGAGTAACAACTGACATTTTATTATGATTGGTTCTTGTGTGACAACCATGAATACAAAGAATGTTGGTTCTTGTGTTAACAACATTCATTTCACTTATTTATTTTCTTTCTGCAATAATTTAGCCATATACTCACTGGACATAATAAGCTATCAATGTGCATAAGAAAGCATCACTATGTATAAGAAAGCCTTTTCTTTATCTTTATGAATCATGCCAATATGTATATCAATCTAAATGAAACAAAGTGTCGTTGGAAAAAAAATGTTAGTGAATCATAAATGGAATGGTGCGATGGTAAAATGGAATAATGGTAATGAATATGTAGTGAATATAGGTTCCCTCACCCCCAACTGAAGTGGTTGCATATGCTTATGCAACTTGACATAGGTTATGAAAGTGAAAAATGAAATAGAGCATGGTGAGGGAATTTTCCAAAATTATTCATTACTAGCAAATAAGGAATTACATGATTAAAGATTAGAAAAGAACATACCTCCACTTACCCAATAATGATGATGAACAATGCAATAGGAATATGGTTGGTGCTGGAGCATGGAAGATTGCACTGTTACAGGATCATGAAAATGGAACTGCTAATGCTACTGTTGTTGTAACTGGATCATGGGAAGTGAAGGAATCTGAACTGCTAGTGTTGAATCATGAGAAATGTGGAAGGCAAAGAATATGGAGCTGTGGTACTCTCATAGGTTTGAAATCAAACTGTTGCAAGTGCTGAGGGGATCATGAAAAAGTGTATAGTCTTCACCTGCTACAAACCGATGGTACAATTATGATCATGCGAATGAATGTGTCGGTGTCGAGCATGAAGAGAAATCATTCGATTACCAGCCATTAATGAATGTCATTAACCAATTCGAGACAAACTCACCAGTGATGTCAATGAGTGTCAAGGTACCCGTGTACATCTTGTGAAGTGCGAATAGATTTGTTGATGTAGAGCCACTTGCAAGATCTAACTATCAAGGGACATTGATGTATTCACATGATTTCTAGCGAGAGAACTTGCCATTAAGGCATGCAAGCCTATAGGTACTCAAAATGGACAAAAGTCTATTTCACAGATAAGGTGTTGAAGTCGATGGGGGAAGACTGTTGAAAGGTGGGCCTTAAGGAATCCCACATTAATCAACACGAGTTTATAAAAATATTGTTAAGACTATAGATGTAAAGATCTCAGTAGCAACAGGGTTTAAGGAAATCAAGGCAATGTGATCATGGAAAGGAAGTTTGTTTTATTTAGAAGGAAAACTGGAAAGGCAAAAATGAACTGAAAAAGATAAAGGAAATGATGTATGCAACTCAGAAAGATAAGCATGTGTGAAGTCATAAAGGATAAGGCAATGGAAGATGGCTACAACACGGGGATGATCAATGTACTGACAAGGAGTAATTGAGGTAAGCATATCATGACGCAAAATGGTTTATGAACATGTTACAAATATAGGAGTAACAACATGTAAAAAACATGTGTAACAGCATGTAATACATGTGTAACAACATGTAACACATGTGTAACAACATGTAAAATACATGTGTAACAACATGTAAAATACATGTGTAATAGCATTGTCATGAAATGTATAATGAAGATCTACTCCTTCAAACTGTTTATCAAAGCATGTTTTTCTGAAAAATGTTGTGATTCTTGAAGATCACTGCAGCATGAATTATGAGCGTCTCGTTCCTGCAATCCATCTTAATACTAATCCTGCAATCAAACTTGTGAGAGCAATGTAATATGTGAAATGCAATATTACGTACAAATGTGAACAAATTCAAAGTAGAAAATAAATGTAGTTATACCTGTTGTCCGCACTTGTTAGTTCTGTCATTGATTCCGCCAAAGTGACTTAAGAAAAACAAAAAAACGTTAAACATAAAACCATGCATTTGTTTTATGGGTTTTCTTTCCATAAAACAAATGAAAACATTTTTTTGATGATTTTATTATTTTTTGTTGTTTTTCTTTTTACAGCAAAAAAAAAATGCATTTCAAATTAATTTTTTTGTTCTTTATAATTCTTTAGATAAAACAATAGTGCAGGCATACTGGTAAGTAGTTATAGTGATCTAAGCATAAACTACAACACGGGTAAAGTAAACATAGCAGACCACCACAATATAATACTACTTGAACAAAGTCAACTTCATCAAATTCATTATTACCTTTCCATCGGTATGCGCAACCCAAACAATAAGGAAGTTATTATGTTAACTAGCAGAAACATATACTTCCATGCAAGCCACCCTTGGCATACAGCCCAGTCTTCATTAATCGTGATCGTTGCAATGTTGGCCATTTGAGAGATTTCACCCCAGGGCTATAAATAGGTATGCATGGATACCGGGGCATTGTGTTTTAGGAACAACCCGCTGGAATAAGATATAGAGATACCTAATATTCACACCCATTATACCATATCAGCATGTAGAAGGATGATATCACCACCCATGGAAACAACACATTTTATATGGAGCTGAAATACCCGATTAGTGAGCAAGATGAAGGTAGAATATTTCATGTACAATACAAGTCCTGGTGTTATTGACGCATTCTTGGATCAGTAAGTGCACAGACATGGAGACATGGCCATCATTGATTTGGCAGTGAAATCATTGTGTGTGGGAGTATAATTCCTGAGAAGATGCTCCAAATGCGTCTCTTCATTTCTGCTCAGGAGTCAATAAGAAATTATGCCAACCGGAAAAATAATCATGATTATAAGCGTTGATAATATCAGCAACACAAAGAAATCCGGAGAATATGTGAAGAAAAGTGGGCGCGTCCAATCTCTATTCATTAATGGCATCGAATTTGGAACATATTTTAATCATTTAATGGTGAAATGAACGATCAATGGACTCCCTTAAGCCTCAGCCCGACTTTAGATTCGATACGATTCGAGATGGCCTGCCTCTCATGCATGGTCGGACCTCCATTCTAGCTGAGTTATGTCGGTCCTTAACTGATAACGGCCCTTTGTATTTCAACAAGCTGATTAACAACATGAAGAATTTACAAATAGAGGATGATGTTCCTCCCCTCACATGTATTATTTTATACGGGGCACTTTCTTTTACACAGAAGATCGTCAGGAAGCTGGGAATTCCCAGAGTATCATGTTGGATGCATAACGCTTGCGGTTTATCTGCTTTATTCTTCATCCCTCTTCTCGTTGACCATGGTTATATTCCTCTCAAAGGTATATCTACTATCGACTACTATTTTTTCACTGCACTGATTTTGGTTCTTAACCCTTTATATATCACGAAGAGCTTACTTAATCTGTATCGCATTACTTGTTGTTGCAGATGACATGTATTTAACAAATGGGTAGATGGAAAAAAGTAATCCGATGCATTCCTGGAATGCCCCCATTACGTATCAAAGACCTTCCCAAAACATTGCAAGTCACAGACTATTCGAATTACTTATTTCATCTTACTAGAAGTGAAGCACAAGCCACTCTAGAAGCCGATTTGGTAATACTTAATGCCTTTTATGAGTTGGATCGTCCTGTAGTATGCTAGAGACCTACAACAAAGTTTTTCTTCCCATCTCTCTCGGATGCCACATCATGTAAAACAACAAACAACTGATTAATTTCAAATTTGAAAGCAGATATGATCATTTTGAAGCATGATTGGAGGGATACGTACTGGTTGTTGATTAATATAGGATATTGCATTGGATCAAACAAATAAAACCGTGTTGCCAATAATACGTGTTGCCAATAATAGGCAAGCCAACTAATCATTGTTTTTTAAGCAATTGGTTTTGATTCGATTTGAAATAATTTTTTCAAATGAGGTGGACGATCGACAACTAAACTATGTAAATAAAGGCAGCGAGAATTAATGACATCGTTAAGATTTTGGCCCATATTTCTCCATCAACAACATAGTCCAATTATCGATATGAAGCCCGAATCAAATGCTAAAATCATGGCGAAAAAATTTCAACTTCCCTATTATTGAAAAGATACAAATAGAATTCGATCTTGAATGCTAATTCATCGGAGCAGTAAACCATTGAATTCATTTTCTTGCTAACGTGGATGCAGGAGAAGACTAATGACAAGATTATTTCATTTGTTTGTTTTGCAGGTTGTAATTCATGGGGTGTTGTGACAACTCAAACCATAAATGAACAGGCAACTTTAAACCAGAAACTATTGCAGTAGGAAACAAATTTTTGCACAGTTTAAATGGAATTCAACCGACCATAGTTTAGCACTGTTTTAGCATATCGTGACATTTAAGTGGGGGAAAACTCATGACTTTGCAGACCATTTATTATTATATTTTTCATTTTGTGTTATTTTATCCTAACGCTACTATTGTTTTATTGTTTGCAAATCTGCAAATTTATTCAATCATTGTTACAACAAAAACGTCACTATTACAGCATGTAAAATTTTCACTGTATCAACATGTTGTAACAACATGTTAAATTTTTTGCTGTATCAACATGTTGTAATAGCATGTAAAATTTTGTTTTGTTTTATTCTTCTAAAATTCTTTTCTTTATTTATTTGCAGGTCAAAGGATGGATGCAAAAGCATTCATCCCTGAAATAAAAATCGTCCCTATTTTCTGATCCTCGCGATCGTACGAAGTGTGGAGGAGAGCATACTTATTCTAGGTAAAAGCAAAATCTGATAATGAAAACAAAAACTGAAAATGAAATCCTACCTACTCTATGTTAATTGCATCTTAGAAATCAGTTACATGTAGTCAAATAACCAATGGATCCAAGGACGCAACAGTAACAACAATATGTTCAGTGGCAATTTTTCGAATGAAAAATAGAATTTTACAAGAATGAATGAATCTAGTTGTTGTAACTGTAAATTAACAAAATTAAAAGAAAAATTAAAAGAATCTAACCTGGTTGTCGCTTGAAACTATCGTTCGATATAGATTTCGTAGGCATAGTTTCCCTTGCTTAGATCATGTTGCAGCTCCTCATTGTCCTCCTCAAGTTCCTCAGATCTTGATTCCTCGTTCGTTTCTGGAGGAGTATTTAAGCTTTGGGCTGTTGTCAAGATCTCCTCTTCTTGAGAAAAAAAAATCCCAGCTTTCGCAAGGATCTGAGAGAGTTGTTCCAAGATGACACTCATAGTTAAATCATATTGCAAAAGGGGTTCTTACAACACCCAAATAAAATAAAATAAAATAAAAAATTAAAATCACACTTGTTGAAACACATGAAAACCTCTTCACAGTTGCAAAAATTGAAATTGTTGAAATTGAAATTGCAGAAATTTGGAACTGTTGGAATTGAAATCTAGACTTACTGTTTGAAGATTGGTTGTTGTCATTGATGTCAACCCTAGTCATGGGTTTTGGACCTCAAGATTGATGAAGATATTTGGACATGAAAGACAATGCACATGCAGATACAACACCCATGGATGGATAGTATACATTATGTTGTTTCCAGTGGTATGTGGCATGTCATGTGGATCCTCATGGTTGAGGAGAAATAAGTTTTTGAAGATGACAAAGTGAATTGAAGAAGGAAGTACATGTAGGCCCTGAAGATAATTAAAGAAAAGAATTACAAAATAAGAAAGTGTCAGGTCGGCCCTAATGTTAAAAGGAAGTGACATAAATG
>SNQJ01S0016647.1:256114-275787 GCA_010110895.2 Picea sitchensis
TTACATTGCTCATAAAAAAAGGTCAGATCTTTGCTTGTGCTTCTACAATTTGAATATATTGTGATCTCCATGTGTTGATGAATCTTGTATGCACTTAATAACTCAATAAATCAGTAGTAGTTAGTGATTCCAAGAAAGAATTTAGCTTGGGATCATTACATGATCTCTATATATACCTATTCACACTTGCACATGAGGCCCCTTTACTATTAGGCTGACCCTATTACATATATATCTATACATTACATGTACATTTAGGGCCATATATGCTCCCTCTTGGGGTCATATCATATACATATAGCTCTATATATGCTCCCCTTGGGTCATAACATAATACCCTCCAAAAACGTTGTCCTCAAAGCTTTGCAATTAAAGGCTTCACATGTGATGAAACCAAGTAATATGATTTTCTTATGTTCCTGCTTTCTTTATTCCATTGATGATGATCTATCCATCCAAAATCAATTTTTTTTCGGTCTTAATCCTTGGTGTCTAGTTGTTACATAATTTTCTTTCCTTTGATTCCATGTATTTTTCTTGTAGCTTCTCCAATTTGTAGTGGTTGTTGGTCTATGATAATAGCTTGTTGAAGAGTGGTTTTGTGATGCCTTGTTCCATGAATATTGACAAGTATTCCATATTCTTCCTTCATAATGTTGATACCGACCTTCTTGTCTTCCTTGA
Source organism: Picea sitchensis (assembly GCA_010110895.2). NCBI lineage: Eukaryota > Viridiplantae > Streptophyta > Pinopsida > Pinales > Pinaceae > Picea > Picea sitchensis. The sequence goes on from SNQJ01S0016647.1 coordinate 256,799, forward strand.
AATGTATCCTGGTAATGAGGGTGTCGATATGGTTCTACTTTTGACAAGTTTTCTTCCCTGTGCATGTGCATTTTCTCTAAATTCTTTTCAGAGACAATGGAATCCTCTGTTGGATTAATGAGAGGGAGGGCGAATCAGTAATATAGAAATTGAATCCTTTTTAACCACAAAATGCAAGTGTTATATCAATGTAGCATTATCATCCAATAGTTGCAAAGTAAATAAACAATGAATAAATGAGCAATCGTACACATACACAGTGCATTAGTGTTTTTACATGGGAACCCAAAGTAGGAGAAAACCACATAATGATTTTTCTTATATGTCTTTAAGAATTAGATTAATTGGAAGCATCAACTTCCTTTGTTTTCCAGTTGCAACTAGAAGGAGGCTCCAACCCCCTAGTTTCTCAGGCTACAACCTGAGGGAAGCTCCAACTCCCCAATTCTCTAGCTATAACCAGAAGGAGGCTACAACCCCCTATGCTCTCTGGCTACAACCAGAAGGTGGATATAACCACTTGTCCTTGCCCCGTCCAATCGCCCTAAAATATAAGTAGAATGATGGAACCACTATCACACTATCACTGTGAGATATATTGTTGTAAACATGCACCAAACAACCTGTACCAACTTGTAACAAACAACTTGTAATCAACCTGGACCATAAACAAGTGCATCAACCATGCACAAACCTGTACCATCAACGAGTGCATCAACCATACACAAAATATGTACCAATCATGCATCAAATACACATAAAATATGACTCATCAAGATGTGCCAATATCATCAACTATAGACCTCATGTATGTGCCAACTCATCAACTACTTGTCTCAACCATGTACCCAACATGTACCTCAACCAAAATCCATTATCATTTTCATCATCCAAATCTGATTTGTAACTCTGTAATAGACCTAGTTTATATGATCACATACCTACAAACCTTCCTTAACTTTAACAACAAGAGACTAGAATTTTCATCAAACTTTACTTTAGTCTCACATAACTAATTTTGGATTAGTCAACAACCCTAAGTTGAAATAATAATAACTATATACTTGTAATGAATAAAGATATGAAAATAGTACACAATGCTCTTCAGTGCCTTTTATGCAATTCCTCCAGGTTTCACTACTTCGAACCTCTCAGATAAAGAGTTATAGCAAAAATGGCATACCTTGTTGAATTTTGGCTTATTCTAGAGAACGAACTTGTAGAGCATGCCCCACACACAATATTTGTTGCATGGATCTGAAAATGGTACAAAGAATACTAAAGACTATACTCTAACCAATAAATTTTTTATTACTGAATTTGGATCATTTATGAATAAGTTATGACGTTTTTACCCAAAACACCTATTTTAGACTAGTTGCAGGACTAGCCACAAACCCTATTTTCCACGGAGTGTAACTCCAAAACTACAACAACCCACAAGATGAAATTTTTATCATAGCTACTTGGATATGTTTCCTCAACAAACTCCAGATTTTGCGATCTAAATCATTCTAGAATTTTTTTTTTATTGTGAAAATGGTGAGATGACCTGTAAATAACATACCTTAGAAAGCATCATCAAAATAATTTATCCTCCCTTGAATTTCAGCCTTCTTTACTTCACCTTCCCTCTGAAATTATCCTTAGATATCCTTTGGTTACCTTAGTCACTTGTAGATATTCAATATGCTCAAGTGTAATTAAAATGAGAGACCCTTGCCTCTTATTTATACTTTTATGTAGCTTCCTCAAGGGGTTACCTTCTAACCATCTTAAACCACTTTCCTTATTTTAGGGCTAATCCACTTCTAACCACTTTCCCACTTAGTAATTTCTCCATTAACTTTATTATTTAAATGGTTTCTTTTGCATCCACTTTGACTTATAGTACACTCATCACTTCACTTTATTATTTAAATAATTTCTTCTTTGCAACCACTTTGACTACTTTGACCTTTTGGGGCTTCTAGATGACTCGTGAGGGTTCTCCAAATTCACATGGCCATAACTCTCTAACCTTGAGGATTTATGTGACATTCCACATACCATCAGAAATGGCATGAAATGTACTATCCATATAGAATAGTCTTACCTTCAAATATATTAAAACTCATACCATTATACATCAAACAAACTTGGGTCCATTACCCTAACCTTTATGCTACCAAAATTTTCTACCGGACTTTCTTCAAGGGTTGACATCAATGACAACCAGCCCAAATAATCAACATCCTATGTATTCCTTTCTTTCTCTTTGTTTGTTTTAGCCTTGGATATAATGCCATCATATTTGGCATGTACATCCTCTAGATGGAGTCCAACTTCTTCAAGTATCTTTTGGTGACCTTCTTGAATCATGTCTTCTTTCTCCTTTTGAAGTTGCAATGTCACCCCATTTATCAAATTCTGACATCATTCTTCAATTTTGGATTGCATTTCTGATTTTACCTCATTAGTATTTAGGGATTGCTCAACATTCTTGCAAATTTTCTCCTCAATTCGTTTTGTAGATTCTTCATCCAAGATCCTTATTTCTTCTTTATTTCGACAATTATTCTTTTCTTATTTCAATATCTTAACCTCATCCAACAATTTTTTATTATGGTTTCCTAATCTACATATCTCTTCATCTTTCTTTTTTAAATCTTCCATTGACTCATATTTTTACCACTTGCCTTTGCTAGTATTTTCTTACTTTAAGTCCTTAACCTCCTTAATGAATGATTCATTAAGGGATGGCATCTTAGATATCTCCTAACCTTTATTATTAATATCTTTCTTTGCTTCTTTTAATTCATATTGAATTCTATACAGTTCCTCCATTTTTGTATCCTCGATCCATTTATTTGAGACATGTTTTTTAAATTCTTCCCATGTGAGTGCCATCTAGTATCCGTATCAATAATCAACCACCATTCCCAAGATTCACCATAAAAATAATTTATTTCCCATGAAGGATTTCTGCTGGATTCCTTTACCATCCTCAACCATTCCATAGGACTGATTTCATCTTTATCTTCATCTCTTGTAAATTTAGGTATTTCCATTGATTCTTAATTGAGGTCTAACCCCAACCATTAACTTACAACCTCAATATATTAAGGATAATGATATGAAATAGTTATAATCTTCATTCCCATATAATATTATATGTTTCCTCTTACCAATGGATTTTGAATCAGCTCAATCAGACATTCCAATCAAAAGTTATGATAGTTTTAAGTGAACATACCTTTGAAACCTTGATTTGGGGTCTGTCCTCCTAGCTGACATTCCTTCTGATCTATTTCTGAAATTTCATCCCCCTATGAGTATAAAATTTTGACCTATAGTACTCTGAAATGTCTTCTTTTCAATTCCATAGGTCTAGCAAAAATTGGTTGTGCCAAATGAAGTTTATTGTAACTTTCCCAAACCTTGTCGAATTTTGGCCTATTTTGGAGAGCAAACTTGTACAGTATTCCATGCACCCAATACTTGATATTGGGTTATGAAACTTGCACCAATAATACTAAGGAATTTGATATTTCCAATGCAATTGGTCTCATAGAATTTGGATCTTCTATGAAGAAGTTATGATTGTTTTACTCGGAAGACATGTTTGAGACTAGTAACATGACTAGTCAAAAACCCTATCTTACACAAGGTGTATCTTCGAAAGTACAACAAACCATAATATGAAATTCGTACCATAGGTACCTTGATATGCACTATAAACATCCTACACTTTTTTCCATTTGAAGTGGCCCCAAAAATATGTTATGGTGAAAATTCCAATATGACTTGCTTGAGGCAACAAAACCCTAGGATCGATGCTCTTGTACCGAATGTAATGAACCAAATGCTTAAAACATCATAAAAAAATAGTACACACAATGTACAAAATGTAAGCAAGGATCATAACTCCAATATAGATAAGTTACACAATAACTCCATAAATAATAGGATAACCTCCTCCACATAACCAAATACCTTCATACTTCACAATTCACATGTCTCCAATAATGAATACATGATCTCTCTATATATACCTATTCACACTTTCACATGAGGCCCCTTTACTATTAGGTCGACCCTATTACATATATATTTTCACATTACATGTACATTTAATCCCATAAATTCCCCCTCTTGGGGTCATATCATATACATATATCCCTATAGATGCTCCCCTTGGGTCATAACAATCTCACAATGGATGGGGAGCTAAGTTGGAGGAAAGTGAAGTCATATAATATTGATTCAGAGGACGCCATGGAGAGGTGGAAGCATAAGATTTATGGAATATTTACAAGGAGATGCACCCATATCACCACTGAAGTGCCTGAAGAGGAATTCATGTCCTACCAGTTCTATGAGTCAGATCCGATGGATACGTTCATTTTTTGGATGTAGCATATTCTCATACTCCATCTAATATGTAGCCTCAATACAGTGTTAATATGGATACCTTCATAATGGTGGGAAGCTCATCGATAACATCTTCATGAATGGGAAACTCTGGAATATTCGATAAGAGAAAGGTTCACGCAAGGGGTAGATATATGTTAGTAAATGTGTTCTTTTGAAAAGAATTGGGTATCCATGTAGTGATGGGGTGCGTGAAGTAGTTATCTAAAATTCTAATGCACTCGGTTGATTCGACATTCCTTCCATCCAATTCCTCGATTCTATAGAGGATGAGTGGGTGAGCCATGTACATGTAGGATGGAGATGAACACTTAGTATGTTGTAATTGAAAGAACGTTCTCTTATTCATTCCATCTAAACCCTATTGAGAAAGCAGACATGTTGGATAGAAACTAGGAAACAATGGTTGGTCAATAGATGCCACCAGATACGGATGAAAATATTGTAGATCCTCCATGGTGGAAACTAAAAAGTTGGACCCATGTGAAATAATGTCGCGACTCGCTAGGGGTTGCCACGATAGATTAACCCTTGGTGAACCAATGCAATGGTGCGCAAGAGTCATGTGTGGTGCCCCTGAAGAGTAAATACTTGCACATGTATGGATTTGTCAAAACCAAACTAAAAAGAAGGCGACATAAATGTTTTCATGCCATAAATATTATCATATCTATTGTTCATTTCCAAGGGGTTCACAAATTTTGACAATACCCGATAGTAAATGCAAGATCCCATACAAAGATTATGCACGTTTGGAAATACAAAGGAATGGACATGCACCATGAATGTGAGAAGACAAGAAGAAGATTGATAGAGATTGCAAAACTCATAATTATGGCGGTGACCACAAAATGAAACACTCTTTCCATTTCATTGACAGTTGGAGAAGATGACAGGATGGTATAGGTAGTAATGTCCCAGTGGTTCTTGAGAAGGGTCATACTACACTCTAAGTTATTAATGATGTGGTGCATACCTCCCATAGATTATACCGCCATACTTGGACATAAACTTTCCTCTTATCAAACTAATATTTTCCCATTTAAACTTGGGAGTTATTATTTCTAGTCTATGAGAAGGATTCCAGAGCTACTTAGCAATGGAATAGGAAGATTAGAGATGATCAGGGGCATAGTTGATGAGTCCATCGCGACACTAGGTTTCATCCATCAATATACTGATACTACAATTGGTAATGGATTCATCAAGCAAGTCGTAGGGCCATGATGCAGAGCTAGATCCCTTTTCTTTTATACCACTTGACAATTCAATAGTGGATCAATTCACTTGTGTCCTTCATAACACATACCTCTATATTTCTATGATATATCAAAATAGAAAAAAAAAAAAAAACTGATTACAGAAGACTGATTACAATATTAACAAGAAATTTCAACACACTCTGCCCTGCCCACTCGCAAATTTCCTCTCTTTTTTTTTCATTGAAATGTAAACAAAGGAATCGTTACAACTGCAATTTGGTTCATATCCACAAAGATAGGATCAATTGGACTCGAATAGCCTAAAAAAAACAATAACCTCTTAAATTTTCTAGTTACATGGAAAACATAATCGTCCTATCCGAAAAAATTGCACGTATTGAGGAACCAACTCCTCTAGTAAACATTTTTAACCTCTTGGTCATTTCAAATTTCATGAATTCTCCTGCATCATGCTTCCACAGAACAAAGAATTCATAGGCTCCCGCGCATGAGGTCTTCAATAGTTTTTCCACTTTTCTGTAATAGTGTGGTAGTCATCCAAGTTTCGTCTACCACTGGATGGTTCTTTCACTTGATAAAATATTCATAATATTCCTTTCCCTTGGTATTCTTGATCAATCATTTATCTAGGATATTCTCTAGTTGCAAAGGGTATGCTGATGGAAACTGCTTTTGCCAATGAACTGGTTATTGTTGTCCATTGTCACCTGCTAGTTGCATTACATCTTCAGGTTGATAATTATATAAGTATGTCACATTGAAGATAGGAGAAATACTGATTCCTGGTGGAAATTCAAGCCCATATGCATTAGCTGAAAATTTCCTAAGAATTTTGCAAGGCACAATTTTATTTATTTTTAGTTTATTGTATTCTCCTTTAGGAAATCTTTCTTTTCGTAAATGCGCCAACACCAATCTCCCACTTCAAAATTATACTCTATTCTTTTGAGGTCTTCCCTGCTCGTATATTTGATATTGTTGTCTTGTAGTTTTTGCTTCACTTGCTCATGAATTTATTGAATGGCTAGCAAAATCCCCACCTGCTACACTCCATTGTTCTGCTCTTCCCAAGTTCTTGAGTTCATGCACTCCTCTTGGATGCATTCTGTATAAAATTTGGAAAGGACTCTATCCTGTGCTTCTGTTTGGAGATTCATTTTAGACAAATTCATCTTGTGCTAAGATCTAATCCCACTGCTTTGGATGATCTTCAACTAAACTTTGTAATATATTCCCCAAACTTCTATTTACCACTTCAGTTTGTCCGTCAATCTGAGGGTGATACATTGAACTGAAATTCAATTATGTCCCAAGTTTCTTCCATAATGTCCTCCAAAAGTGTCCCAAAAATTTAGTGTCTCTATCAGAGACAATACTCTTGGGTACTCCATGCAACCTCACCACTTCTCTAAAGAACAAATTGGCTACACAAGTGGAATCACAGGTTTTATAGCAAGGGATGAAGTGAGCCATTTTAGAAAATATGTCTACGACTACAAAAATGGATTCATTCCCTTTCTAATTCTTTGGCAATCCCAAAACAAAGTCGATACTCATTGAATCCCAAGGCCTTTCTAGAATTGGTAATGAAGTGTATAACCCAATATTTTGAATTCTTCCTTTAGCATATTGGCAGGTCCTACATTTACTTACAAATTTCTACACATTAGTTCTTAAATTTTTCCAATAAAAAAATCGCTTTAGCAGTTCATATGTCTTGTCATGCCCAAAATGTCCTCGAAGGCTGCCACTGCGCTTTTCTTTGGTTAAATTTTCTCTCATTGAACAGTTGGGAATGAAAAGTTGATTGTTTTTTAACAGTAGTCCATATAGGATTATGTAATCAAGCCATGGACTTCAATTTTGAATGGTTGGGTTTTTGTAGGCCTCATAGGCCTCTTTGAAATCAACATCAACCTCATACAACTCCTTTATAAAATCGAATCCCATCACTTGAACTTGTTTTTCCTGCATTAACAAATGCCTCCTACTTAAAGCATCCACAATTTTTTTAGACTACCCACTGACACGTTTTAAAACAAATGTAAAACTATGAAATTATTCAATCCATTTAATACACTTTTGAATCAATTTAGGTTGTTGCATCACATATTGCAAAGCATGGTTATCGCTACAACGAACAAACTCCTTGGATAATAAATAGTGCCTCCATTTCTTCATTGCTTGAACTACTGTGTAAAATTCTTTATCATAAGCAGTGTATTTCCTCCTTCTTTCATTTAATTTATCGTTGAAGTATGATATGGGTCTATCCTCTTGACTAAGGACTACGCAAATTTCTTCACCATTGGCTTCAAACTTCACCTGGAATGGTTTGCTGAAATATGGTAAGATTAGGATAGGTCGTTCTGTAACTTTTTTCTTCAATAACTGAAATCCTCTTTCACCTTCAACAGTTCATTGAAATGGTTGTTTATCCTTATTTATTGTCTCCACAATTGGAGCACTCATCCTGCTGAAGTTTTTGATGAATTTCATGTAAAAAATGGCCAACCCGTGAAAGCTTCTAACTTAAAAAATATTTTTAGGAGAGGGACATTCAACAATAGCTCTTACCTTTTCCGGATCCATTTTCAACCCATCCTTGGAAATGAAAAATCCCAAGTACACAAGCTCTATCTTAAAAAATGAACATTTCTTTAAATTAATGAGTAATTTGTCTTGTTTCAACTTCTCTAATATGTACCTCAAATGCCTCAAGTGCTCCTCTTTTGACTGGCTATAAATTAAAATATCATACAAATATATTATCACAAATTTCCCTATGATTTCTTTCAGTACCTTGTTCATTTGCCTCATAAAATTGTTGGGTGCATTGGACAATCCGAATGGCATAACCATCCATTCATACAACCCATCATTGGTTTTAAATGTTTTTTTCCACTCATCTCCCTCTCTAACTCTAATTTGATGGTACCCACTCCTCAAATCAATTTTGGAAAACCAACTAGCACCACTCAAACAGTCTATTAAATCATCAATATGAGGTAGGGGAAATGTGTACCTGATTGTAATTTTGTTCAAGGCTCTAGAGTTCATACACATGCGCCATCCACCATCCTTCTTTGGAATCAACACCGTCGACACTACACATGGCGTAAGGCTCTCCCTGATTAGTCCTTTATCCAACAACTCCTACACTTGATTTCTAATTTCCTCATTCTCTTTAGGGGTCATTCTATATGTAGCTTTATATGGAAAACTTGCTCTTGGTATTAAGTCAATGTGATGACTTATGCTCCTTACCGGTGGAATTTCATTAGGAAAATCATCTACTACAATGTCACTCTACTCATTCAACATATCTTAAATTTTGAAAGGAAAATCAGTGGCAATAGTAGAAGTAAGGATTACTCTAGGCTTACAAATCACAACAAAACTCGCTTCATTTTCTTCCATCTGCTTCAAAAATTCCTTCCCACTCAACAAAAATGCTTTGGGATTACTTCTTTCAGATGTTGCTTCTTACTGTAATGGAAACAAAGTGTGATTGATTCCATCCTTTTGAAATTTATAGATATTCTTCTTTCCATCATGCAAAACTCCTTTGTCCAACTGCTATGGTCTACCCAATAGGATATGACACACATCCATAGGAATGATATCACACATGATCTTATCCTTGTAGCTACCTATCTGCAATTTTATCTCACATTTTTCATTCACCGGCAATTGATGGCCCTTTTGAAGCCATGCCATCTTATAAGGTGTTGGATGTTTTATATTTTTCAATTTCAACTTCTCTATCACCTCTGTGGACACTAAATTATCCTTGTTGTTGTTATCTATTACCACCTTACAACATTTCCCTTAGACTTTACAAACAATCCTGAACAGATCTTTCCTCTGGGTTGGTTCAACAACTTCCTTTTCTTGTTTCAACAATACATTCTCTAGCATTAGAGACTCTCCTGTCTCTGGCACATTTTTTTCTTCTTGCACTTCTAGTTCCCTTCTTTTGTTGGGGAAACAACAACATTTCTTTGGTTTTCTTCTCAGTTTTCTGGACACTCATATGCCATGTGTCCCACCTTGTCACACCTGTAGCAACAGATCTCTCTTCCTCTTCCTCATCCTATGGAAAAGAATCTTCGGCCCCTAAAATATCACACTTGCTATTGTGGAGCACTTGTGCCACTTACTTCTCCTTTTTGTGTCGTTATTTTCTCCTTGCTAGATTGTTTTCCTCTCCCTCTAGCAACACGTCCTCCTCTGCTAACCTGCTTCCTTACTAGCTTCTCCTCTACTAATGCTAACTGGTATGCTTCCTCTACTATTTTGGGCAAGATCAAATTGATATCATATTGGATATCCAACCTAAGGCCATTGATATACATGGATATCTTTTCTACAAACTCTCCCACATATCCAAATCTAATATTTATTTTATAAAAATCCTATGTATATTCTCTTACAGACATCAATCTTTGCCTGATATTTTTCATTTGTATAAATAAATTGAGTTGATAATATTTTGATAGAAACTTACCTCAGAGTTTCATGACCATTCTATCCCAGCTCTTGATCTTTTTCTTATTCGTCCTTCTTCTTTTGGTCTGCACACCATCCCACCATAAATCCGCGTGTCCCTTCAACTTTGTGACAATGAATTTAACTTTCTTCTCCTTGTCCATCTCTTCATATTAAAAAAAATTGTCAATCTCCGTGATCCAGTCGATGAGATATTCTAGATTCATGCTACCAATATAATTCAAAATTTCTGGCTTTGGATTTGTAACATATCCCAAAACCTCCCTCAACATCCTTGCTTCTGGAGGCTCAACTTCTACCAATTCTTCTGGGGCTTCTTCTTCCTCTCCATTTCTTACATCTCTAGGTTCAGGGTCTCTATTATTTCCAAATTCCATTTCCACCATTCTAGCTTCCAGTCGTTGCATATTTTGCCTCAGTTCTACATTCTCTTGCATCAATTCTACATTTTCTACTACCCTTTGACCTCTTCCACGTCCAATTCTATAATCCAATCTCGTTCCTAGAGTAGATACAAAACCTTTCTCTAATACCACTTGACGTAGAGCTAGACCCATTTTATTTTATACCACTTGAAAATTCAACAGTGGATCAATTCACCTATGTCTTGCGTAACATAAACCTCTGTATTTCTATGATATATCAAAACAAAAAATAAAAACCAATTTTTTTTTTACAGAAGGTTGATTACAATATTAACAAGAAATTTTGACACACTCTGCCCTGCCCACTAAAAGATGCCCTCTTTTTTTTTCCATTGAAATGTAAACATAGGAATCATTACAACTGCAATTCAGTTCAAATCCACAAAGATATGATCAATTGGACTCGAATATCTTAATAAAAACAACAACCTCATAAATTTGCTAGTTACATGGAAAACATAACCATCCTATCCTAACAAATTCCATGTATTGAGGAACCAACTCCTCTGGTAAACATTTTTAACCTCTTGTTGATTTCATATTTCATGAATGCCCCTGCATCAGGCCATAAAAAAACAAAAGAAATCTGGGATAGACAAATACCAGAGCCACAACTACCTTGGAATGTTAGTTTTACAGGATCTCGGATGGGAAAATTTCAGGATGTTGACTTTTTTGACTATGATGTTTGAGGCCCTTTACAATTCTTAGCCTTGTTCTTTCACAATTGTGTGAAGGCTATTCAGAGTGTAGATGGCTAGCAACTGGTGCTCACACAATAATGGGCCAAACCCCTTTAACAGGTCAACATACTCTCCCTGGTCGACTGTCCTCACTTCATCCATGGGGGGTCAGTTACCATCTTTGTTCACTTCCTGCTTACTCGCCTACATGGTGGATACCTCTGGTTGGGTGGAAAATATTTGGTTGATGCAACAAAAATCCATTGAGTTAGCATGTTACCCATGGATGGAAAGGAACCTTAAAAATCACTAACAACCAAGGATGCTACCCAAAATGATGTGTATGGAAAACATAGCACGTGTCATGGAATGCGTAGGGTGGTGATCTCATAAATTAATACTTGGCCAGTTCAATTTTCCACTCAATTGCTCACTTGTAAAATATTGTGGCACTATACGAAGGATGAATTCCCACTGAGTATCATCATATGGTTGATTGGTGTCTAGAAGGTGTCCAACTCGCCTAGGCATGATATATCCTTAATGAATTTATCAACTATTGCTTGGATGCACAAAATTTTGGAAAGGATTTCCACCACAACTGGATCCTATTTCTTCTCATTATGGTTCTCTGGAGGCCCCCTCCAGGATTTTGTCGTGATGCTGGTAGTGGCTCAACATTCGCAACCCCTCGATCCTCCCATTGCATGTTAGCAAAGACCTCATCGTGTAGACGTTCAATGATAGAGTCTTTCAAAAATGGTACCAACAACTTGTCCAGGAGGCTACCTCATAAGTGTTCATCCCAGGTAATATCATTGACATGTATGCTAACTATCTTGTATTTGAATGCAATTTTCATAACATTTATATCAATCCCAGTGATGGCTAGGGGGTTGCAATGGCATTGCTTCCTTTCTGCATCACATAAGAGGATATTCAACAGGGGGTAGCAAAGTGTCCAAAACATTTATAATTGGTCCCTAACAAAGACATGGACACTCTAGAAACATGCACTAAGAAAAAACAATGTTGACGGTAGGGTGAGGCTATAGGGATGAGATAGCAGAGAACAATCCCCTCGAAGGGGGATCCAAGGACAGGGAAGCATCCAAATGGAATAGAGACCCAATTTCTACATCTGTAGACCCTCTCAACATCGGGTCCAGTCCTGAACGCAAAAATACTAATCAATGGAAAATGATAACCCCAACCCCCAATGTGAAACCATCAACAAAGTCCATCCCTACCAGTATGGAAATAAAATGAACTGGTTTGACCATTCAAGTAGCCACCCACCCGTATAGTTAGGCCCAAGAAAAATGACACCTAGGATTGTGACTCTGATCACCGCCCTCAAAAGACAATTGCTCCTACAACAAAACATCTAGATGGAGGCCACCCATAATGTCGAGCATCTATCTTGTCAACTCGGAGGTGAAACACCTTCTCCCAACACTCCACCTTGACCATTGGTCTCCATTCCTAGTTCGAGTAGTTCCATGTGGGTCCTCATATTCGTCCCTTTATTGCTCCCCTTAGCCGACATGGCCAATATAGGAATCCCTTTGGCCCCAATTCCTACTCCAGCAGTGCAATATTGTATTAATTATCTACTTTTGAAATTGGTCGATCAACACCAAATGCTTAGTAGGGTTCATGCACAACTTCAACTGCAAAACCGAGTAGAACTTGTTGCGCATAATCATATGTGCACAAAAAAAGGTTTAGGCTCACCAAGACTTGCAACAACGGTATGACATAAAGGTTTCAACTCATAAAAACACAAAGGTTCAATATGTTGAGATCAATACTACTTTCAATGACCTCCTAGGGATGGTTGATAGTTTATACACGCAAGTGTTGAACACCTCAGTAGAGGGTCGAGACATCCCTCCCTGTATCAAAATCTCGGCTGTAAAGGCCCATCTACAAAATTTGCAATCGAGAATATAGTACTCCACCCACGACTTCAACAAAAAACACTTGAGATGACAAAGCTATAGAACAAGATTGCATTGGCCAAAGTAGCCATCTAGGATGGTCAGAGTAGGATGGAGTATTTTTTTTGTGATGGTAAAATACAACTTTTCCCTATGGAATCATCTACATATTACACATGAACTTCATGATACCCTTAATGAATCTGATAATCGATTCAAGGATTTCCTTCAAGAGCTTATGAAGACAATTTCTTTCATTGTGTCCATGACTCCATAAGGCCATTGGCTTGAGGACAAGCCAAATAATAGTAGTGGGGGCCTGTTGGCACAAAATGTTTTGGGGGGTAAAGATTGTGCATTCTACAGTTTCGTGCCCATAATTAGTTGCGCAGTGGATGACATGAGGCATGCACACCAGTATGAGTTTTTCTATGTGTGCTAGTCCATGTTTTTCTATGCGCACTAGAAATAAAGAAGGCACTGCATGGACACCAGAATCAATAAAAGAATCTTTGGGAAATCTCCCCAAATGGTTACTTCAAACAACATGAGAGATCATGGATTAGTTAAGGGATGGGATGGAAAGGTAGTTGAGACTGGCACGACTCCAAAGAGGCGACGTGGACTGCATGTGGGTGATGGAAGTGTTGGGGACTAGTAGTCAACAAAATGAGTGGTGCAAAACTGAAAATGACAGAGTTCCAGAGTAGAGAAGAAGACAAAAGGGAGAAACAACGACAAATAAGGAGTTAGTTAGTGAGTTAGTTGACTGGTCAACTAATTGGTTGCTCATGTTTTGTAAAGAGTTTTTCCATGTTTTGGAAGGTGTTTTTTTTGTAAGTCTTGGTTTGGTAATACCTATAGAGTATGAGAGAAAGTGTGCATAGTGCCATGTAATGAACTATTGTGATAATTTATGAAAGCACGGGGAATTGTTTCTAATAATTGACAAGTCTCTTGGAATATGTATGTGACTGGTGGAATGAATATAATAAAACCTGTAGTGATTCATGTTAGAAAAACAGGATCATGTAGCAATAAAATAAAACAAATGTGGAAACAAAATACAGAATATACACAATACAATAGAGACACAGATTTACGTGGTTCACCCAGTGTGGGCTACGTCCACCAGAGAAATTGCCAGGTCCTTTCTTTATTATTATCCAACAAATGAAGGGATACAACCTACATCAAACCCACTGTAACTTCCTCTTCTTTCTCTCATAGTGTCTCATCTCAGAATACAATATTCACTATCTTCCATAGCCGCAATACATTTCCCTCATAACAGAGGGTTTCCTTCTAAGGAAAAAAACCCTAACATAATTTCTACTGTTAGATCTGTGACCTTATAATGAACGGTCTAGATTTACATTGAAATTACAATATACATTTACAAGGCATTTTTTCCTTGGGGGGCTTCACCCCCGAATCCCTGCTGGGGGCTCGCTTGCCCCCGTACCCCCCAGTCGGGGGGATAGCCCCCCCGAACCCTACAGAGGGGGTAACCCCCCTCTACACTCCCCTGCGTGGAAGAGTGTACATAATTCTGAAGTGTAAAGTCTTCATGGGGTATAAACATGGTTGAAAGCAAGGACCTATGAATCAGGAAGATAATCAGGCTCCACAACCAACAATTCATGTCCTTTGATGTGTTAATCATGTGTATGATAAATGTATGATTTACTATTACATATTGTTATTTTTTAAACATATCACAATGGAATGTATCAATGTCACCTGAATGGATCTCTAATTAATTAACCCTTCATCACTGACATAAGACCATATGGTATTTGTGATTCTCATGACATCTTGGGTGAGACCTTCTTCAGTCTTTGGCTAAGGATTGATATGTCGATGCCTTGGGGTTTTTGTTGGTCAACTCTAGACGAACCCGGGGGCATGAAATCCCCAACATTAAGAAGGATGTGTGCAAGTGAGCCAAAAAATATTAAGGATGCTAAAGGGGCTCAAGTTCATATTTTTCGAGATATATATGATGTTAGTACTAATCACTTTAGTACTCTTTTCAAGGAGCCTTTCAAACCCAACATAGAAAAGATAGTCCAGATCACTACCTTATTCCCTAATTTTGTTGTTTAGGATCAACATAGGGAGTTAATGAAAGAGGTTACTTTGCAGGAATTGAAAATGGTCATCGATTCTTTTCAAAAAAATAAGATCCTAGGTCCTAATGGGTTTTTCATTGAATTCTTCAATCGTTTTATAAACTTGTTAGAAAATTATTTACTATTAGTGGTGGATGAATCCAAAATCTTAGGTAAAGTTCTTGGGGTCTTGTTGATGGCCAAAACTGACCATGTTCAACATTAAAGAGATCACCCAATCAAGGCCCCAATTAGAACCTTATCAGCTTGGTGTGGTGATTTTGACTGATTAAATGGGTCCAGTTACCCTTACCTAAAACTAACCCAATCTAAATGTTAATCTAACCTAAACTATCTCTAACACTACCCTCTACCTGTAGATGTATGATAATGTTGGATTTTATCAATAGGCAAAAGGAAAAGACTTGTTTTCTCGCAACATGCTTGCAAGAGGCAATATTTTGGATTGTCTAAAATGTGGGCTCAGTGATGGGTGTTCTATATGCACTAAATACACTTAAAAACCCTCAATTAAATTGTCAACCCAGGGTAAGTAAATTTAGAGGTGTAGCACTATATATGCCAAGGCAAAAAGGCTAGAGGTAGTATAGTCTAACTAAGGAAAGGGGCTATCTAAAGGCTAATCTATTCAAGCAAAGACTATTAATAACCAAACCCTACTAAGAAACTTAAACTATTTACCCTAAGTAACCTTTGAACACAGGATTAATGGATAGTCCTAAGAAAGCAATTGAAAACCCTACTTAAAGCAAACTAACCAAATCATGACAATAAGCAAAAGAAAAATATCTACCTAATAGGCAATAACAACAACAAACTACTTTAATTAACCTACTCAAATTCAATAAGCAACTATCCTACGAAAGCAAGTAAATAGACAAGCAACTACCCTATCAAAGCAAGTAAATGAATAAGCAAACAACTAACTAACCTATGATAACTTCTACAACAAGTACACTGATCAAAATTACTCAATAAGAAACTAAATAAACAAGTGAACTCTATTCTTAAATTAAACTTCACAATTATTTCTAATTTACAAAAGGAAATCTTAATCTACTAAATTCAAAGCATCATGACAATAAAAGTAAATAACAACTAATCTATGATAAGAAAACTATTCTTCAATCCACCAAAGAAAGAAGACTATCTAACCTACAAAAGCAAGGAAACTATCTTCTAATCTATGAAAGCAATGAAACTCAAATGTAGTGTTGATGGTTATGTCTCCGGTGTCTTATGATATCACGATGACACTTAACAATTAATGATAACTCAAGAGGGATAAACTCAATATTGACTTCGATAGCAAAGTGAAAAGTATGAATTAGGCAATCCAATGAGAACTTAGCCATTATAGAAGCAACATCAACTATCATGCATATCCATGTGATTATTCAATCATGCATTAATCATCAACAATGTAAAAACACTACTCTATGTAATTCAATTGCATCCTATGCTAATTAAACAAATTCATACTACTTAGATTCATAATTGAAAACTAAACTCAATAATCAACTTTGATAGAAAATTGCATCCTAAATCTAGAAAGGGAAATTGCATAAAGTAAACTAAACGAATTCTATTTTAACAATTCAAATTGCAAAAGAGGAAATACTCATAAAATATAAATTGAATCATATTTCAGCATATGACAAGAAAAGAAATAAGCAAACTAACTAACAATTAGATAAGCACAACTAAATAGCAATTAAATAAGAAAATTGAAAATGGAAACTAAAACTAATAGCTATCCATCCACCAAAACTTGCCAAAGAAACCATAAACTAGAAACTTTGTTTTTAAACTTTATTTCAGCATATGAAAAATCTAGCTATCATCTATTTATACATAGGGCTAGTAACTAAGAACTTGCAAGTTCATTCCCTATTAACTAAAAGATCATTGCATATTAACACTAGCTTCCATAATAACCTGCAAAACTGAACTAAGACAATTAAATTATAAACAACAATATATATAATAAACAAGCACAATAAAACTCATGTACAGGAAATACACAAAATGACAATTACAGTATCCAAATTCATAAGCAAGATAACTACATATTCACCCAGACTGCTGGTGCCCCCCCCAACAGATCGTGGCTACTCCTCAAGGACGAATCATGAGCTCAGTTAACACAAATTCAACATTAAAATGAGAAATGCAGTTTTACACAATTTTAGCAAAATATGTCTGGAATTGGCAAAACA
Organism: Picea sitchensis; assembly: GCA_010110895.2. Lineage (NCBI taxonomy): Eukaryota > Viridiplantae > Streptophyta > Pinopsida > Pinales > Pinaceae > Picea > Picea sitchensis. The sequence continues at coordinate 274,352 of SNQJ01S0016647.1, forward strand.
GAGTTGAACTATCTTTTCCCTCTAACACTCTTCTTAACAATTGTTTGACCAATGGGGTGGTATTTATAGTTTTTACAAGCTGAGAGGTCGACCACTGGAAGGGTCGACCCTCTCTAAAAACAACAAATCGCATTTAAGATGCCCTAACTGCCGATGGCTTCTAGAAATGAGGCGAGCAAATAATCGCCCAACATAACAACCCAAATCAAGTTGTTAAGAGTTCAGTAGTTGAAGGCCATGAGCACAAGAAAACCCCATGTCTTTGATTTGCCCATCGCTAGTCATCGATATGCTAACCGCCAAATCGCCCATGGTTTTTGTGCAGGATGGAGTACCAGACTGAGTGTCAGATGGAGTACCGGACGGAGTGTCGGATGCAAAAACAAGCTGTGATTTTTCCCCGTGACACACAAAACGCGAATTAGTTTCCTGGGATCATAAAAACATACTGATTTAAACTCAAAATCATTGCAAAACATGAATTATGCATACCTGGTGTGAATCATAGTGATTTGACGCAAAAGATCTTCAAAACAGAAAAACACATATACATTTTCGGCAAAAAGGATCTAATTAACGTCATAAAATTAGTCATATCATGGGCCCAACACTCAGTCACGCCACCAAGATGGTTTCTCCTGCGAGATGAGACTTTAAAAAATGTAATGAATTAAAGTAAGTGAAAAATGCAATCTGATCTCTTGTGCACACACCAAAGGAAATCTAATCTATCTCAATCGAGAAAAGGAATAGTCCTAATCCCAATCAAGAGCAATATAAAAGAGAAATAGACCAAAATTGAATCTAAGGTTAAAATGAGCTAAAAAAACAAAGATGCAGTTCATAAGACTTGCCAACTGTTTAAGCAAATATACATATACAATTATCTGATAAATAGTTATCAGATCCTTGTATGCATGTACTTGGATTCAATATAACAATGATTGTATTCAAGATAAAAGGTACATGCCATGCTACAAAAATAGTTCCCATAGAATAACAATGATTAACATCAAGACAACCATGATATAAATTGATAAATAGTTAGCAACTAACACATACAAGCCTACTTGAATACAATATCCAATCTTAATTTAACTCTACCCAACTTTGCAAAGATAGCTTGACAGTGGTTTGAAATAAGCATAAATTGTCCAGATTTAAACAAGAGTGCTAAATCAACAATCACACTCATATGGAACAAAGGATAAACAAGACTGAATAATATCGCTATTCCATAGTAAAAAATGAATAGTGCCCAAAATGATTATAGAGTTAAGATCTTTCTCTGGCATGGTCCAACAAGCTATCTATCTTCTACAAAAAAAGGTTTCCCCTTACAACAATGCAAAGAGTTTCCTCTCTTGCAGAAAATGGAATCCTCCCTCCTCCACCTCTGAAACTCTCATCTTCTTTTTATAGTCTTCTTGAGTTTG
>SNQJ01S0016647.1:276811-295194 GCA_010110895.2 Picea sitchensis
GATCAATTGGACTCGAATAGCCTAAAAAAAACAATAACCTCTTAAATTTGCTAGTTATATGGAAAACATAATCATCCTATCCGAAAAAATTCCACGTATTGAGGAACCAACTCCTCTAGTAAACATTTTTAACCTCTTGGTCACTTCAAATTTCACGAATTCTTCTACATCATGCTTCCACAGAAAAACGATTTCATGGGATCCTGCGCATGAGGTCTTCAATAGTTGTTCCACTTTTTTGTAATAGTGTGGCAGTCATCCAAGTTTCATCTACCACTGGATGGTTCTACCACTTGATAAAATATTCATAATATTCCTTTCCCCTGGTATTCTTGATCAATTGTTTATCTAGGATCTTCTCTGGTTGCAAAGGCTCTGTTGATGGAAACTTCTTTTGCCAATGAACTGGTTATTGTTTTCCATTGTCACCTACTGGTTGCATTACATCTTCAGGTTGATAATTATATAAGTATGTCACATTGAATATAGGAGAAATACCGATTCCTGGTGGAAATTCAAGCTCATATGCATTAGCTGAAAATTTCCTAAGAATTTTACAAGGCACAATTTTATTTATTTTCAGTTTATTGTATTCTCCTTTAGGAAATCTTTCTTTTCGTAAATGCACCAACACCAAATCTCCCACTTCAAAATTATACTCTATTCTTTTGAGGTCTTCCCTTCTTGTATATTTGATATTGTTGTCTTGTAGTTTTTGCTTCACTTGCTCATGAATTTCTTGAATGGCTAGCAAAATCCTCACCTGCTACACTCCATTGTTACTTCCCAAGTTCTTGAGTTCATGCACTCCTCTTGGATGCATTCCGTATAAAATTTGGAAAGGACTCTAGCCTGTGCTTCTATTTGAAGAGTCATTTTAGGCAAATTCATCTTGTGCTAAGATCTAATTCCACTGCTTTGGATGGTCTCCAACTAAACTTCGTAAGATATTCCCCAAACTTCTATTTACCACTTCAGTTTTTCCGTCAATCTAAGGGTGGTACACTAAACTGAAATTCAATTATGTCCCAAGCTTCTTCCATAATGAACTCCAAAAGTGTCCCAAAAATTTAGTGTCTCTATCAGAGACAATACTCCATGCAACCTCACCACTTCTCTAAAGAACAAATTGGCTACACAAGTGGAATCACAGGTTTTATAGCAAGGGATGAAGTGAGCCATTTTAGAAAATATGTCTACGACTACAAAAATGGATTCGTTCCCTTTCTGAGTCTTTGGCAATCCCAAAACAAAGTCGATACTCATTGAATCCAAAGGCCTTTCTGGAATTGGTAATGGAGTGTATAACCCAATATTTTGACTTCTTCCTTTAGCATATTGGCAGATCCTACATTTACTTACAAATTTCTACACATCAGTTCTTAAATTTTTCCAATAACAAAATCCCTTTAGAAGTTCATATGTCTTGTCATGCCCAAAATGTCCTCGAATGCTGCCACTGTGCTTTTCCTTGGTTAAATTTTCTCTCATTGAACAGTTGGGAATGCAAAGTTGATTGTTTTTTAATAGTAGTTCATATAGGATTATGTAATCAAGCCATGGACTTCAATTTTGAATGGTTGGGTTTTTGTAGGCCTCATAGGCCTCTTTGAAATCAACATCAACCTCATACAACTCCTTTATAAATAGAATCCCATCACTTGAACTTGGTTTTCCTACATTAACAAATGCCTCCTACTTAAAGCATCCGCAATTTTTTTAGACTACCCACTGATACGTTTTAAAACAAATGTAAAAATATGAAAGTATTCAATCCATTTAATACACTTTTGAATCAATTGAGGTTGTTGCATCACATATTGCAAAGCATGGTTATCGCTATAAAGAACAAACTCCTTGGATAATAAATAGTGCCTCCATTTCTTCATTGCTTGAACTACTATGTAAAATTCTTTATCATAAGCAGTGTATTTCCTCCTTCATTCATTTAATTTATCATTGAAGTATGATATGGGTCTGTCCTCTTGACTAAGGACTACACCAATTGCTTCACCACTGGCATCAAACTTCACCTAGAATGGTTTGCTGAAATATGGTAAGATTAGGATAGGTCGTTATGTAACTTTTTTCTTCAATAACTGAAATCCTCTTTCACCTTCAAAAGTTCATTGAAATGGTTGTTTATCCTTATTTATTGTCTCCATGATTGGAGCACTCATCCTGCTGAAGTTTTTGATGAATTTCCTGTAAAAAATGGCCAACCTGTGAAAGCTTCTAACTTCAAAAATATTTTTAGGAGAGTGTCATTCAACAATAGCTCTTACCTTTTCTGGATCCATTTTTAACCCATCCTTGGAAATGAAAAATCCCAAGTACACAAGCTCTATCTTAAAAAATGAACATTTCTTCAAATTAATGAGTAATTTGTCTTGTTTCAACTTTTCTAATATGTACCTCAAATGACTCAAGTGGTCCTCTTTTGACTGGCTATAAATTAAAATATCATCCAAATATACTATCACAAATTTCCCTATGATTTCTTTCAGTACCTCGTTCATTTGCCTCGTAAAAGTGTTGGGTGCATTGGACAATCCGAATGGCATAACCATCCATTCATACAACCCATCATTGGCTTTAAATGTTTTTTTCCACTCATCTCCCTCTCTAACTCTAGTTTGATGGTATCCACTCCTCAAATCAATTTTGGAAAACCAACTAGCACCACTCAATCAATCTATTAAATCATCAATATGAGGTAAGGGAAATATGTACCTGATTGTAATTTTGTTCAAGGCTCTAGAGTCCATACACATGCGCCATCCACCATCCTTCTTTGGAATCAACACCATCGACACTACACATGGAGTAAGGCTCTCCCTGATTAGTCCTTTATCCAACAATTCCTAGGCTTGATTTCTAATTTCCTTGTTCTCTTTAGGGGTCATTCTATATGTAGCTTTATTTGGAAAACTTGCTCCTGGTATTAAGTCAATGTGATGACTTATGCTCCTTATCGGAGGAAATTCATTAGGAAAATCATCTAGTACAATGTCACTCTACTCATTCAACATATCTTAAATTTCGAAAGGAAAATCAGTGACAATAGTATAAGTAAGGATTACTCTAGGCTTACAAATCACAACAAAACTCGCTTCATTTTCTTCCATCTGCTTCAAAAATTCCTTCCCACTCAACAACAATGCTTTGGGATTACTTCTTTCAGATGTTGCTTCTTATTGTAATGGAAACAAAGTGTGATTGATTCCATCCTTTTGAAATTTATAGATATTCTTCTTTCCATCATGCAAAACTCCTTTGTCCAACTGCTATGGTCTACCCAATAGGATATGATACACATCCATAGGAATGATATCACACATGATATTATCCTTGTAGCTACCTATATGCTCACATTTTTCATTCACTGGCAATTGATGGCCCTTTTGAAGCCATGCCATCTTACAAGGTGTTGGATGTTTTATCTTTTTCAATTTTAGCTTCTCTATCACCTCTGTGGACACTAAATTATCCGTGTTGTTGTTATCTATTACCACCTTACAACATTTCCCTTAGACTTTACAAACAATCCTGAACAGATCTTTCCTCTGGGTTGGTTCAACAACTTCCTTTTCTTGTTTCAAAAATACATTCTTTAGCATTAGAGACTCTCCTGTCTCTGGCACATTTTTTTCTTCTTGCACTTTTGGTTCCCTTCTTTTGTTGGGGAAACAACAACATTTCTTTGGTTTCCTTCTCAGTTTTCTGGATACTCATATGCCATGTGTCCCACCTTGTCACACCTGTAGCAACAGATCTCTCTTCCTCTTCCTCATCCTATGGAAAAGGATCTCCGGCCCCTAAAATCTCACACTTTCTATTGTGGAGTGCTTGTGCCACTTATTTCTCCTTTTTGTGTTGTTCTTTTCTCCTTGCTAGATTGTTGTTCTCTCCCTCTAGCAACACTTCTTCCTCTACTAGCCTGCTTCCTTACTAGCTTCTCCTTTTCTAATGCTAACTGGTATGGTTCCTCTACTATTTTGGGTGAGTTCAAATTGATATCATATTGGATATCCAACCTAAGGCCATCAATATACATGGATATCTTTTCTACAGACTCTTCCACATATCCAAATCTAATATTTATTTTATAAAATTCCTATGTATATTCTCTTACAAACATAAATATTTGCCTGAGATTTTGCATTTGTATAAATAAATTGAGTTGATAATCTTTTGATAGAAACTTACCTCAGAGTTTCACGACCATTCTATCCCAGCTCTTGATCTTTTTCTTGTTCTTCCTTCTTCTTTTGGTCTGCACACCATCCCACCATAAATCCGCCTGTCCCTTCAACTTTGTGACAATGAATTTAACTTTCTTCTCCTTGTCCATCTCTTCATATTAAAAAATTTGTCCATCTCCATGATCCAGTCGATGAGATATTCTAGATTCATGCTACCAATATAATTCGAAATTTTCGGCTTTGGATTTGTAACATATCCCAAAACCTCCCTCAACATCCTTGCTTTTGTAGCCTCAACTTCTACCAATTCTTTTGGGGCTTTTTCTTCCTCTCCATCGCTTATGTCTCTAGGTTTAGGGTCTCTACTATTTCCAAATTCCATTTCCACCATTCTAGCTTCCAGTCGTATCATATTTTTCCTTAGTTCTACATTCTCTTGCATCAATTCTACATTTTCTACTACCCTCCGACCTCTTCCACGTCCAATTCTATAATCCAATCTCGTTCCTGGAGTAGATACAAAACCTTTCTCTAATACCACTTGACGTAGAGCTAGACCCATTTTATTTTATACCACTTGAAAATTCAATAGTGGATCAATTCACCTATGTCCTGCGTAACATAAACCTCTGTATTTCTATGATATATCAAAACATAAAATAAAAACCAATTTTTTTTTACAGAAGGTTGATTACAATATTAACAAGAAATTTTGACACACTCTCCCCTACCCACTAAAAGATGCCCTCTTTTTTTTTTTCATTGAAATGTAAACATAGGAATCGTTACAACTACAATTCAATTCAAATCCACAAAGATATGATCAATTGGACTCAAATATCTTAATAAAAACAATAACCTCATAAATTTGCTAGTTACATGGAAAACATAACCGTCCTATCCTAACAAATTCCACGTATTGAGGAACCAACTCCTCTGGTAAACATTTTTAACCTCTTGTTGATTTCATATTTCATGAATGCCCCTACATCAGGCCATAACAAAACAAATTAAATCTGGGATAGACAAATACCAGAGCCACAACTACCCTGGAATGTCAGTTTTACAGAATCTCGAATGGGGAAATTTCAGGATGTTAACTTTGTTGACTATGATGTTTGAGGCCCTTTACAATTATTGGCCTTGTTCTTTCACAATTGTGCGAATTCTATTTAGAGTGTAGATGGCTAGCAACTGGTGCTCACACAATAATGGGCCAAACCCCTTTAACAGGTCAACATACTCTCCCTGGTCGACTTCCATCACTTCATCCATGGGGGGTCAGTTACCATCTTCATTCACTTCCTGCTTACTCACCTACATGGTGGATACCTCTGGTTGGGTGGAAAATATTTGGTTGATGCAGCAAAAATCCATTGAGTTAGAAAGTTACCCATGGATGGCAAGGAACCTTAAAAAGCACTAACAACCAAGGATGCTACCCAAAATGATGTGTATGGAAAATATAGCACGTGTCATGGAATGCGTAGGGTGGTGTTCTCATAAATTAATACTTGGCCAATTAAATTTTCCACTCAATTGCTCACTTGTAAAATATTGTGGCCCTATATGAAGGATGAATTCCCACTGAGCATCATCATGCAGTTGATTGGTGTCTAGAAGGTGTCCAACTCGCCTGGGCATGATATATCCTTAATGAATTTATTGACTATTTCTTGGATGCACAAAATTTTGGAAAGGATTTCCACCACAACTGGATCCTATTGCTTCTCGCTATGGTTCTCTGGAGGCCCCCTCTAGGATTTTGTCGTGATGATGGTAGTGGCTCAACATTCGTAGCCCCTCAATCCTCCCATTGCATGTTAGCAAAGACCTCATCGTGTAGACATCCAATGATAGAGTCTTTCAAAAAGGGTACCAACAACTTGTCCAGGAGGCTACCTCACAAGTGTTCATCCCACACAATATCATCGACATGTATGCTAACTATCTTATATTTGAATGCAATTTTCATAACATTTATATAAAAATTAGTGATGACTAGGGGGTTGCAATGGCATTGCTTCCTTTCTGCATCACATAAGAGGATATTCAGTAGGGGGTAGAAAAGTGTCCAAAACATTTATAATTGGTCCCTAACAAAGACATGGACACTCTAGAAACATGCACTAAGCACAAACAATATCGACAGTAGGGTGAGGCTATAGGGATGAGATAGCAGAGAACAGTCCCCTCGGAGGGGGATCCAAGGACAAGGAACCATCCAAATGGAATTAAGACCCAAGTTCTACATATGTAGACCCTCTCAACATCGGGTCTAGTCCTGAACGCAAAAATACTAATCATTAGAAAATGATAACCCCAACCCCCAATGTGAAACCATCAACAAAGTCCATCCCTGGCAATATGAAAATAAAATGAATTGGTTTGACCATTCAAGTAGCCACCCACCCGTATAGTCAAGCCCAAGACAAATGACACCTAGGATTGTGACTCTGATCACCGCCCTCAAAAGACAATTGCTCCTACAACAAAACATCTAGATGGAGGCCACCTATAATGTCGAGCATCTATGTTGTCAGCTCAGAGGTGAAATACCTTCTCCCAACACTCCACCTCGACCATTGATCTCCATTCCCAGTTCGATTAGTTCCATGTGGGCCCTCAGATTCGGCCCTTTATTTCGCCCCTTAGCCAACATGGGCAATATAGGAATCCCTTTGGCCCTAATTCCTACTCCACCAGTGCAATATTGTATTAATAATCTACTTTTGAAATTGGTCGATCAACACCAAATGCTTAGTAGGGTTCATGCACAACTTCAACTGCAAAACCGAGTAGAAATTGTTGCACATAATCATATGTGCACAAAAAAAGGTTTAGGCTCACCAAGACTTGCAACAACGATATGACATAAAGGTTGCAACTCATAAAAACACAAAGGTTCAATATGTTGAGATCAATACTACTTTCAATGACCTCCTAGGGATGGTTGACAGTTTATACATGTAGGTGTTGAACACCTCAGTAGAGGGTCGAGACAACCCTCCCTGTATCAAAATCTTGGCTATAAAGGCCCATATACAAAATTTGGAATCCAGAATATAGTACTACGCCCATGACTTCAACAAAAAACACCTGAGATGACAGAGCTACAGAACAAGATTGCATTGGCCAAAGTAGTCGTCTAGGATGGTCAGAGTAGGATGGAGTATTTTTTTGTGATGGTAAAATACAACTTTTCCCTATGGAATCATCTACATATTACACATGAACTTCATGATACCCTTAATGAATCTGATAATCGATTCAAGGAGTTCCTTCAAGAGCTTATGAAGACAATTTATTTCATTGTGTCCATGACTCCCTGAGGCCATTGGCTCGAGGATGAGCCAAATAATAGAAATGGGGGCCTGTTGGCAAAAAAACTTTTGGGTAAAGATTGTGCATTCTACAGTGTTTTTCCCATAAGTAGTTGCGCAGTGGATGACATGAGGCATGCACACCAGTATGAGTTTTTCTATGTGTGCTAGTCTGAGTTTTGCTATGCGTACTAGAAATAAAGAAGACATTGCATGCACGCCAGAATCAATAAAAGAATCTTTGGGAAATCTCCCCAAATGGTTACTTCAGACAACATGAGAGATCATGGATTAGTTAAGGGATGAGATGGAAAGGTAGTTGAGACTGGCATGACTCCAAAGAGGTGACGTGGACTGCATGTGGGTGATGGAAGTATTGGGGACTAGTAGTCAACAAAATGAGTGGTGCAAAACTGAAAATGACAGAGTTCTAGAGTAGAGAAGAAGACAAAAGGGAGAAACAACGACAAATAAGGAGTTAGTTAGTGAGTTAGTCGATTGGTCAACTAATTGGTTGCTCATGTTTTGTAAAGAGTTTTTCCATGTTTTGGAAGGTGTTTTTTTTGTAAGTCTTGGTTTGGTAATACCTGTAGAGTATGAGAGAAAGTGCATAGTGCCATGTAATGAACTATTGTGATAATTTATGAAAGCAGTGGGAATTGTTTCTAATAATTGACGAGTCTCTTGGAATATGTATGTGACTGGTGGAATGAATATAATAAAATCTGCAGTGATTCATGTTATAAAAACAAGATCATGGAGTAATAAAATAAAACAAATGTGGAAACAAAATACAGAAGATACACAATACAATAGAGACACATATTTATGTGGTTCACCCAGTGTGGGCTATGTCCACCAGAGAAATTGCCAGGTCCTTCCTTTATTATTATCTAGCAAATGAAGAGATACAACCTACATCAAACCCGCTGTAACTTCCTCTTCTTTCTCTCACAGTGTCTCGTCTCAGAATACAATATTCACTATCTTCCATAGCCGCAATACATTTCCCTCATAACAGAGGGTTTCCTTCTAGGGAAAAAAAACCTAACATAATTTCTATTGTTAGATCTGTGACCTTATAATGAATAGTCCAGATTTACAATGAAATTACAATATACATTTACAAGGCATTTTTTCCTTGGGGGGCTTCACCCCCGAATCCTCATTGGGGGCCCTCTTGCCCCCATACCCCCCAGACGGGGGGATAGCCCCCTCGAACCCCACAGAGGAGGTAACCCCCCTCTGCACTCCCTCGCATGGAAGAGTGTACATAATTTTGAAGTGTAAAGTCTTCATGGGGTATAAACACGGTTGAAAGTAAGGACCTCTGAATCAGGAAGATAATTAGGCTCCACAACCAACAATTCATGTCCTTTGATGTGTTAATCATGTGTATGATGAATGTATGATTTACTATTACATATTGTTATTTTTTAAACATATCACAATGGAATGTATCAATGTCACCTGAATGGATCTCTAAGTAATTAACCCTTCATCACTGACATAAGACCATATGATATTTGTGATTCTCATGGCGTCTTGGGTGAGACCTTATTCAGTCTTTGGCTAAGGATTGATATGTCGATGCCTTGGGGTTTTTGTTGGTCAACTCTAGACGAACCCTGGGGCATCAAATCCCCAACATTAAGAAGGATGCGCGCAAGTGAGCCAACAAATATTAAGGATGCTAAAGGGGCTCAAGTTCATATTTTTCGAGATATATATGATGTTAGTACTAATCACTTTAGTACTCTTTTCAAGAAGCCTTTCAAATCCAACATAGCAAAGATGGTCCAGATCACTACCTTCTTCCCTAATTTTGTTGTTTAGGATCAACATAGGGAGTTAATGAAAGAGGTTACTTTGCAGGAATTGAAAATGGTCATAGAGTCTTTTCAAAAAAATAAGATCCTAGGTCCTAATGGTTTTTTCATTGAATTCTTCAATCGTTTTATAAACTTGTTAGAAAATTATTTACTATTAGTGGTGGATGAATCCAGAATCTTAGGTAAAGTTCTTGGGGTCTTGTTGATGGCCAAAACTGACCATGTTCAACATTAAAGACATCACCCAGTCAAGGCCCCAATTAGAACCTTATCAGCTTGGTGTGGTGATTCCAACTGGTTAAATGGGTTCAATTACCCTTACCTAAAACTAACCCAAACTAAATGTTAATCTAACCTAAACTATCTCTAAAACTACCCTCTACCTATAGATGTATGATAATGTTGGATTTTATCAATAAGCAAAAGGAAAAGACTTGTTTTCTCGCAACATGCTTGCAAGAGGCAATATTTTGGATTGTCTGAAATGTGGGCTCAGTGATGGATGTTCTATATGCACTAAATACACTTAAAAACGCTCAATTAAATTGTCAACCCAGGGTAAGTAAACTTAGAGGTGTAGCACTATATATGCCAAGGTAGAAAGGCTAGAGGTAGTATAGTCTAACTAAGGAAAAGGGCTATCTAAAGGCTAATCTATTCAAGCAAAGACTATTAATAACCAAACCCTACTAAGAAACTTAAACTATTTACCCTAAGTAACCTTTGAACACAGGATTAATGGATAGTCCTAAGAAAGCAATTGAAAACCCTACTTAAAGAAAACTAACCGAATCATGACAATAAGCAAAAGAAAAATATCTACCTAATAGGCAATAACAACAACAAACTACTTTAATTAACCTACTCAAATTCAATAAGCAACTATCCTATGAAAGCAAGTAAATAGACAAGCAACTACCCTATCAAAGCAAGTAAATGAATAAGCAAAGAACTAACTAACCTATGATAACTTCTACAACAAGTACACTAATCAAAATTACTCAATAAGCAACTAAATAAACAAGTGAACTCTAATCTTAAATTAAACTTCACAATTATTTCTAATTTACAAAAGGAAATCTTAATCTACTAAATTCAAAGCATCATGACAATAAAAGTAAATAACAACTAATCTATGATAAGAAAACTATTCTTCAATCCACCAAAGCAAGAAGACTATCTAACCTACAAAAGCAAGGAAACTATCTTCTAATCTATGAAAGAAATGAAACTCAAATGTAGTGTTGATGGTTATGTCTCTGATGTCTTATGATATCACGATAACACTTAACAATCAACGATAACTCAAGAGGGATAAACTCAATATTGACTTTGATAGCAAAATGAAAAGTATGAATTAGGCAATCCAATGAGAACTTAGCCATTATAGAAGCAACATCAACTATCCTGCATATCCATGTGATTATTCAATCATGCATTAATCATCAACAGTGTAAAAACACTACTCTATGTAATTCAATTGCATCCTATGCTAATTAAACAAATTCATACTACTTAGATTCATAATTGAAAACTAAACTCAATAATCAACTTTGAAGGAAAATTGCATCCTAAATCTAGAAAGGGAAATTGCATAAAGTAAACTAAACGAATTCTATTTTAACAATTCAAATTGCAAAAGAGGAAATAATCATAAAATATAAATTGTATCATATTTCAGCATATGACAACAAAAGAAATAAGCAAACTAACTAACAATTAGATAAGCACAATTGAATAACAATTAAATAAGAAAACTGAAAATGGAAACTAAAACTAATAACTATCCATCCACCGAAACTTGCCAAAGAAGCCATAAACTAGAAACTTTGTTTTAACTTTGTTTTTAAACTTTATTTCAGCATATGAAAAATCTAGCTATCATCTAATTATACACAGGGCTAGTAACTAAGAACATGCAAGTTCATTCCCTATTAACTAAAAGATCATTGCATATTAACACTAGTTTCCATAATAACCTGCAAAACTGAACTAAGACAATTAAATTATAAACAACAATATATATAATAAACAAGCACAATAAAACTCATGTACACGAAATACACAAAATACACAAAATGACAATTACACTATCCAAATTCATAAGCAAGCTAACTACATATTCACCTAAACTGTTGTTGTGCCCCCCAACAGATCGTGGCTACTCCTCAAGGACAAATCACGAGCTCAGTTAACACAAATTCAACATTAAAATGAGAAATGCAGTTTTAGCAAAATATGTCTGGAATTGGCAAAATAGAGTTGAACTATCTTTTTACCTCTAACACTCTTCTTAATAATTGTCTGACCACTAGGGTGGTATTTATAGTTTTTACAAGCTGAGAGGTCGACCACTAGAAGGGTCGACCCTCTCTAAAAAAAACAAATCGCATTTAAGATGCCCTAATTGCCGGTGGCTTCTAAAAATGAGGCCAGCCAATAATAGCCCAACATAACAACCCAAATCAAGTTGTTAAGAGTTCAGTAGCTGGAGGCCACGAGCACAAGAAAACCCCATGTCTCTGATTCGCCCATCGCCCGTCGTCGATATGCTAACCACCTAATCACCCATGGTTTTTGTGCAGGACAGAGTGTCAGACGGAGTACTAGACTGAGTGTCGGATGGAGTACCGAACGGAGTGCCGAATGCAAAAACAAGCTGTGATTTTGCCCCGTGACACACAAAACGTGAATTAGTTTCTTGGGATTATAAAAACATACTGGTTTAAACTCAAAATCATTGCAAAACATGAATTATGCATACCTGGTGTGAATCATAGTGATTTGACACAAAAGATCTTCAAAAACTTCTTCAAAACAGAAAAACGCATATACATATTCGGCAAAATGGATCTATTTAACATCATAAAATCAGTCATATCACGGGCCCAACACTCAGTCACGCCACCAAGATGGTTGCTCCTACGGGATGAGACTTTAAAAAATGCAATGAACTAAACTAAGTGCAAGATGCAATCTGATTCAATGTGGACACACCAAAGCAAATCTAATCTATCTCAATCGAGAAAAGGAATAGTCCTAATCCTAATCAAGAGCAATATAAAAGAGAAATAGACCAAAATTGAATCTAAGGTTAAAATGAGCTAAAAAATCAAAGAAGCAATTCATAAGACTTGCCAACTGTTTAAGCAAATATACATATACAATTATCTGATAAATAGTTATCAGATCCTTGTATGCATGTACTTGGATTCAATATAACAATGATTGTATTCAAGATAAAAAGGTACATGCCATGCTACAGAAATAGTTCCCATAGAATAACAATGATTAACATCAAGACAAGCATGATATAAACTGATAAATAGTTAGCAACTAACACATACAAGCCTACTTGAATACAATATCCAATCTTAATTTAACTCTACCCAACTCTGCAAAGATAGCTTGACAATGGTTTGAAATAAGCATAAATTGTCCAGATTTAAACAACAATGCTAAATCAACAATCACACTCATTTGGAACAAAGGATAAACAAGACTGAATAATATCACTATTCCATAGTAAAAAATGAACAACAATGCCCAAAATGATTACAGAGTTAAGATCTTTCTCTGGTATGGTCCAACAAGTTATCTATCTTCTACAAAAAAAGGTTTGCCCTTACACCAATGCAAAGAGTTTCCTCTCTTGTAGAAAATGGAATCCTCCCTCCTCCACCTCTGAAACTCTCATCTTCTTTTTATAGTCTTCTTGAGTTTGTTTGTCTTCATGATTTTATACCTACAAATCCTCTACCATAATCCATATCACTTGATCTCCTCCACTTTTAAAGACTACAATCCAAACCATATATTATTATTAAAACCAAATATTATGAAACTGAATCTAATAATATTAGAAACTAAATCTAAAATCAAATTAAATCATATCAAAATCTAATTATACTAAAACTAAAATAACACTAAACTAAAATTAAACTAACTAGTCCTAAAACTAAATTACACTAACGTTAAAACCAATTATCTTTTAAAAGAACGATTATATAGCTATTCTAAATAAACTTATTTACAACTAAAGTAAAAGTTTAAAACTAAACAAAAATCAAAATGAATAAAACTAAACTAGAAAGTAATAAAATAATTAATGAATAAAACTAAACTAAAACGTAATAAAATAATTCACCATAAGTACAAACTAAAAGTAAACTAAATAAATTCAAGAGAAGTAAAAAAATATTTTGATGGTATGATTCTCGTGTCTCTTTACAGCACCTAGTTTTTTACCACAACAATTCTTGCACGAACTTCTCTGGTTATGCGATCTCATAGTTCTATTTCTTTGATTTGATGAAACTTTCTATGATTTACTTGACTTCCTGATTTCATGCACCGGAACTTAAGATATGGCTTCTAGAAGTCATGGGTCTGCGTTCATTTGAGAAATTAAAATACATCCTAAGTTAATATTAATAAAAATTTATTAATTATAACTAATTTTATATATGATTTACATGTTAATAAAACTTTATAATAAAAACTATTATAATATATAATAAACTAATATATTTACATTATTACATTAACTTTAAAAATATAAAATAAAAACAAAAACCAACCTAATTAAAATTATCTAATCAAACTAAAATTTAATATAAGACTTAACTAGAATTACCAAAAATCACTCTAAAATTTAATATAACACTTAACTAGAATTACCAAAAATCACTCATAAGCACTTCAAGTCAATATTTTCAAAGTTTTTATGAGGTAACCCTTTATTTTTTAGTAAAAATTTAGGGGTGTTGAGGCCTTAACCTTTCTTGCTAGTATTCCAAAGAAATATGTTACTAAGTCTTTTGAAGATTTTATGCATATTTCTTTTTTTAATGCTGTCTATAAGATCATTGTTAAAAAGACTCAAAATAGTTCCATTAAATATATTTCTAAGTCTTTTAAAATTTTATGTCTATTTCTCTTTTTAATGTTGTCTATAAGATCATTGTTAAAAAGACTCAAGATAGTTCCATCTCTTACCATCTCAAACAAACAATTTAGCTTTTTAAATGGCAGACAAATTCATGAAGCTATTGGAATAGCTAAAGAATGTCTCTACTCTATAAAGGTAAAGAGGAAACCATCTTGTATAATCAGATTAGACTTCTCAAAAGCATATGATAACGTATGGTGGTCTTATTTCAAATTGATGATGATACATGTTGAGTTCTCTTGTGAGTTTGTAAATTGGGTGGAAGGATGTTTTTCCTCTGCTTCCTTTTCATTGATATTCAATGGCTTTTCTTCTTCCTTTTTACAACCTACTATAGGACTAAGGAATGGTTTCCCACTTTCACCTTAACTTTTTTCTTTTTATAGTAGATGGTTTGAGCATATGTCTTATTTTCGAAAGAGGGGCTAGAATATTGAAGGGTATTAGATTGGAGTCCCACCTCTCTATTACTCATCTTTTATTCGGGGATGATATGTTGTTTTTTCTGGATTGTTCCTTGAAGGATGCAAACACTATCCATTGAGCATTGATACTATGGGGCCACTAGGATGGAAGTGAATTAACATAAATCTTGTAAATTTTGTTTCACAATACTATTGTTGGTCAAGAAAGAGTTATCATAGACCTTCCTCCATTTTAAGTTGGCATTTTTCAAGAGGGGATCAAATCCCTTGGGTTTCAATTAAATCCAAATGGATATAGATTCAAGGATTAGCTATGACTATATAACAAGGTTCAAAATAGAGTGACTTCTTGGTACAAAATATGGCTATTCATAGTAGGTAGATTAACTCTAGTCAAAATAGTACATGGAATCCATTCATGTTTATCGATAGTCTCTTACTTAGATCCCTCAAGGTATTTTGAAAAATATTAGATAAAATATCATTAGCTTCTTGTGGATAGGTAAGAATGATAAGGAAAAGATAGCTCCAGTTAGGTGGCATATGCTTGTCAGGCCTAAGAAGGAAGGGAGATGGGTCCTAAAAAATATGTTATACTTCTCAAAGGCTCTTTTTTGCTAAAATTTTATGGAATGTCATTTCAAGGGAAGGACTCTAGAGAGATGTCCTTGTTCAAAAATATGTTCATCCTCTTTTAGTTTTGAAATGGATTCAAAGTCCAAACAAATCTCACTCAAATGCTTCTATCATATAGAAATCATTGGTACAAGCTTTCCCATTGGTTGGGAGGTGGCTTGCATGGAAGGTTAGTGATTGGAGGAGCATCAAAATAGGGGTTGACTCTTGGATTGGAGAGAAAATTCTTGCAGGATTTTTGTGGAACACTCGGAGTCCTTAAGGGGAAAAAACAAGATTACATTAGCTAATGAGGAGAGTGTTGAAGACCTAGGTTTGTGGGGTGGAGGTTAGTTAAAGTTGGAAGATCTTGATTTGGTGATATTGGTTATCGAAGAATGGGATGAGTTTGAACAAATATTTTCTTCCAATAATATCAATCCTTGGGAGGAGGACGACAAATTAGTACGGGATAGAAACCTGATAGGTGGCTACCATACACCCAAGATTGGATATGAGGCTATGTTCTACATGGATCTTCATCAAATTATTCATGGTGGTGGAAGAAGGTTTGGAAGGTTAGAGATCCTCTCAAATGAAAATCATTCCTTTGATTGGCCCTCCCAGAAAAAATTCTTACTCATGACAATCTTATCAAGCGTTCCTTTGAGGGTCCTAGATGGTGTCCTTTGTGTACATATGCTTCAGAGTCTATTTATCATATGCTAGTTATAGGAGCCATTTTTTGTTGGAGGTTTGGGGTGTAGCCATTACTCTTATCACAGGGGTTGGTAGATGGAGAGGGGAATCTCTTTTGGATATTCTCAAACTCTAGTGGGAGAAAAAAATCCTAAAATTATTTGAAGCATTGCCCCTCCTTATTTGTTGGTGGGATATTTGGAATGTGAGGAATGAGATGTTGTTTGAATATGAGATGATTTCTGTGCTTTAGGTTTTTTCCAAAATTATATATTCTTTGAAGGTTTCAAGAATATGATTGTTGATAAGGTCTCGTGGCTGATTACTCATGTCCACATTGATAATTCCATTTTGTGGTGCTATTTTGATGATGTGTTTGAGGGAAACCCTAGAAAATGTGGGGCAAGTGGTATAATGGTATCTATATGTCCAACAATCTGTCTCTTTTCCTATGGATTTGGGTTTGACTACAACAATGTAGTAGAGGTCAAGGTGGTGCTTTTGTTTGTGGAGACAAGCTTTTGCAATTTACAAATCTTTGGTGACTCTCAATTGGTCACCAATTGAATTTTAGGGTAGATCACAAACCTAAAATTGGGGTTGGAGCATTTCATTAGGAAGGTCAAAGAGCATCTAGGAAGGTTAGAACATTTCTTTTGTTGTCATATTTTCATAATTAAATGTAATTGTTGTTGGTCTTTTCAAAATGGCTATGAATGATCCATTAAGCTTAGTGGAGATCACAAAGTCTAGGGGGTCTAAGATTGATGTTTTGTCTGCTAGAAATGTTTTTTTCTAAGTGTCAGATTGTTTGGTTGAATGGGCATTGTGGGTTTCATTATACTAACTTTGCTATTAACTAGCTAGAAATGGTTTATACATTCTCTTTAATTTATTTATTGAGACTTTGTTTCAAATCTATAACTACTAAGCTACTTGATTTTTAGTTTATAAATACATATATAGAGCTTAGAGATACACTTTCCATAGATCTTTGTTTTAGAGAATTGATTCTAGTACTTTTCCCTTTAGTTTTAGTGTCAACCGACACTGTGCTAAATGTAATTTCAATGTTTTTTCTTGAAATAAAGGAAATTGTGACTTTTTTTCTTGGAAAAAGGTATATAAAGATTTCCCAATCACCCAAAACACCAATATACAATATACCATTTTATTGGTTGCATTGAGATTATTTCTATATTAGTACATATGAATTGTAATTGTTAAAACTTGGCTAATGAATATATAATTCTAGACTACATTGAGATAATCTATATTAAGGGTTTTAACATTTTATTAGAAACAAAAGGCAATTAGAATGTACAGACATATGAAATTTTTTTATCATTTGTTTTCAATAAGTAGTTCTACCAAGATAAGTGTAGTATTTAGTTCTTACATTTTTCTAAATAGTCATTGTTTGATGATTTAATTTTAATTCATGCAATTTTATTTGGCTATTTTTTATTTAGTTAAATGTATTATAAAATTTATATTAAAATTGTTATATACGCTTTTCTTTTACAATATACCTTGTTTTACTTTGTATTTATTTGAAAATTTGTTTTTGATTACTTGATTTTATTTCTTTGGACCTTTGAAAACAACAATTAATCTCTTATATAAAAAAATTCACATTCTATAAAATTTTGTGAACTTAAAATTGACATGCTATTAATTTATGTGAATATAAATTGAGGGGGGCATTAAAAATATTGGAACACCGTGAATTTTTTGTTTGACAGGAAAGGATGAAGATGAAATTAGCATTGGTATGGATCATTTGACCTTTTGTTTTATTTATTTATTTTGGGAGCCACAGACAATGAAAGAACATAAAATGTGTTGGCAAAATTTATCAACAATCCAAAACTAAAGAAGGAATCTATGTATGGATTTTCATAGAGGTGGACCTAGGAAAAGGTTTACCATAAGCTATTGAAGTAGGGATGAGGAAATAGGTTCACCTTCCCTTCAAATCTAATTGGTGCCATGTGTACATATAGTTTGGAGAGGAGTGCTTGAAAATACCTCCTTAAACTTTGTGATAAAAAACAAATGAAGATGGATTTTAAAAGTTAGTCAAACCTAAGTCCAAAATGAGGAGGCAAAACCGGAATTGACAAAGTAAACACCCTATCCCCATAATCAAATAACAAATTCCCCACTTTGGAAAAGGACTTGACCAACTTAAAGAAAACAATCAAAGAAAAAGATTAAAAAAAAATCATGAAGATGATAAGGGGGGAACCCAAAGAAGGGAAAATCCCCATTTCTGAAGAAGTGAGAGATATATGAGTCCCAAATTGTAGTGCTCCTTCTCAAGAGTATCC
>SNQJ01S0016647.1:299582-309810 GCA_010110895.2 Picea sitchensis
ATCAAATTTTTCATCGCTAATACAACACCTATTGAAGTGCGCATCGACAAATAAAACACAGAAAAGTGACACTATGACACAAATGCAATGCAAAATATGATGTCCCCATTTGTATTGTGTTTTGTGTCATATAAACTTAATTTTCCCCCAAAAATACACCACACTATGACACTACAACCTTGTATTGTAGTAGTGTTCCATACTTGTTATCAATTGGATAAAGGGATCACACAATATGAAAAATCTCTTCCTTGGTCTTATCTTTAAAGAAATTGCAAGTATGAATCCATTTTTAACTCCATTGCCTTTGATCATGTTATGGAGAGCTTAATGTTGAAGTGGATCCTTTCTTCAAAGAAGGTTTACATTTGAGAGGTTTGATTAGTGTTGGAATTGCAAGGATGGACATGTGGTTGAATACACTCTTTCAACACCGGATTAGTCAGACTTTGGTTTCTTCACTTTGTTTAACTGAAACTACTTTAGATGGAACTTATATGTGCTAGCTAATTCAACATATGGTTTGATTTATGTTCAAATTTAAGTTTGACAAGACTTTCTTTTAAGAACTTCCAATGGGACAATGGATATTATTCCAAGGGGAATGTGTAATATTATATCAATGTCTAGAGGAATGGATGTTAATGTTAGTTTGTTGCAAGGTACAATGGATATTATTTAATGTGTAATATTAGAATGATTTAATGTGTAATATTATGTTAATGTCTAGAGAAATGGATGTTAATGTTAGTTTATGTTTGGCTATTATAGATTTGGCGATAAATCCTTTCATAGAATCTAGTCATGGAGTTATTTGACTTTTTGGATATAAGACTAAGCCAGTGGATCATGTTGGAATACAATATGCATATATATAATTTACTTTTTCTTTTTTTATTAGAATACAAATTCTAATATTTTTTTTCAAAGGAAAAAAATTACTTTATTTATTATATTTGAAACACATAAACACAAAACAAGCACAATCATTGTAGTACCAAGAGCTATGTTGAAGAAGTGGTAAATGAACGAAGAATGGGAGGAAAATAAGGAGTAGTTAAATATTGAAAAATTAAAATAAGGAGTAGTTAAAAAAGAGCTCAAACCCATAAAGAGATTTTCAAACAAAGTTGAGAAATTCAAGGAAAACATGGATACTAATGTGTCAAATGGACATGCAACGAATATCTCATCACACCATGTAAAACAATATGTAGGGGAACAATTAGTTGGACATCAAATTGAACTAAATTATAGGTTATGTTCTTGAAGTTGCTTAATCGTAATCTAATAAATTATGAGGAGTGTGGTCCCATAAGATTGAAGCAAGATGCCAAATTGACACAATGCCATTATATCAATTTAGAATCCAACTTGCAATTCAATGTTTGCATCCACATGTAGAGGGAAGCATGGATGTTCTACTAAGCTAAAACTATTAATCATATCAATGCAATATCTATATTCTCATTTTTTTTTATATTTGTTTAAATCTTTGATCTTTCCTCAACATAGCATTAAGAAATCTTGTTCAAGGACAATGAAATAGTTTATAATGTACCCGCTAGTAAACCCAACAAATATGCTTTGATACCATTCAATTGAAATGAAAAGCAACATGCCAAAAATCCTCATGTAATTCCCAACAACTTAAAACCATGAATGCAGGCTAATTAACATACTCAACAACATTCAATTAAAATAATTTACACAACGAAATTAACATAAGAACTGTAAAAAAGAAATTATCTTTTTATAGAAGAATCAACTGACTATGTATGAGGGACATTCTTCCCAACCGTAGGCTTGTTGTTCCATTTCTCTCAATAACAAGCCACCCTTGAGCTACGACTATGATTCCATAAGGAGGACTATCCCCTTTGGTTGTCCACTATCCACATAGAACATCCCAATTCCCATATTTATAGCTCCAATAGCCATTCCAATTTTCTAGCTCTATTTCCCCTCAACCTACACAACCCAAGGAATGGGATCCCCTTATTTTCCATGGAGTCCCTCAGGCCATCCCACTTCCCTCTAGAGCTCTAGTGCACAATTTTCCAAGAAATATATTAGCTGGGGAAAACATGATTTCTCAGTTGTTCCAGGAGTGCTCATAACATTCTTCTCAAGGTTCTTAAGTAGTTTCATTAATATGGAACACACTTATAGGTACACAACCTAACTTTATAGCATAAAACTCAACTCAATCAATTTGTATTCATTCACAATATGGCTAGTGTTATTTCCCAACACCCAACTCACCTATTGTAAAAGTTTCTCCCTCTTCCAACTCAAATTTCCCTTTTTTCCATGCATGCTTTCATTCTCACACATTTCCCAAGAAATATTCTACCCAACCCATGTTGTCATAGATAGGTGAGATGGCTTTCCCACCAACCTCTTACATGAGTGTACTTAGCCCAGATTCAATATCTAGGTGAGATGTATTTCCCACCAACCTCTTACATACATTTAATTGTTGAAATTGTGCTTATACTAAGAGGGGGGGTGAATCAGTATAAAATATTTTTTACTTTATTGAACCATTCATCAATCATTCATTAGCCAAGAAAAAATAAAATAATCACAATGCACAAAGTTTAACATGGAAATCTAATCGGGAGAAAACCAAATAAATTATCTTTATAAATTCATGTAGGCACCAACCTACTGTTACAATATTTGTAGGAAACAACCTATCAGAGACACCAATTCCCTCAGTTGAGCACCAAATCAGAAATACCTGTAGACACCAACACACTAGAGACACCAATCTCTTCAATTGAGCACCAACTCAAAAATATATTGAATATATGCACCAACCTACTGGAGACACCAATATCCTAAGATGAGCACCAACTTAGTAAGACCTGTATATACACCAATCAAAGATCTTCATACACATAGTACTTATGAATTCACCTGCATGCTTCACACTTTAAACATAGCTTCAAACCCTAGTCACATTTATCCTTCATTCCCTAATGAGCCTCATAAAATCACTCTCAAAATATGATCCCACATTGCAGCATCACAACATCAAAACAATGCACTTTGTATCATCACAGACCTTTAGTCCTTCATAGTACACCTTAAGAACAAGAAAACCCCTCAGACTTCTCTTGCACACCTTTAGATCCCAAAAATACACCCCATCTCCTCTAGCGCACCTCAAATATATTCTACTCACCTCAGACTTTATATCTTGCTTGGATGCTCTTCAAATGTGTACATTTATCCTATATTTATAGTATTTCTATCTTCACTTTTAGAGTTGAATTGTAAAGAATGTCTTAGCCGATCTAAATTTCATGGCTGGGTCTTCTAACAAAAAAATTAATATCTCCTCATTCCTAGGGAGTTAGAGGGAATTCCATATACCATTGGAAAGGTATCAGAATAATATTTTCAACCATATAACCTCAAATATAGGGTATCCAAACTGAGCATTAAAAATACAAAAACAATATTTCCAACAATCTTCATCTTGCAATATTTATCTTGGGCATCTGTAGTCTCCCCTTGTCTTTGAAATCAACAAAAACAATATGTCCAACAATCTTCCCCTTTATCATTGATGGCAACCCTTAGTCGATTATGATACTCCCCTTGTCTGCAACTTTCCTTGTGTTTGCAATTGTTCCTTTGTCTACAACTTCTCCCCCTTTGACATCAATCAAAAATGGATATTCCCCCTGAGCTTGTGCTTCCCTTGAAGCACTCCAATGCGAAATTTAAAATTGTATCTCTAATTTCCCACTTGTTGAAAACTAATAATTATTCAGGCTGTCTTTGCTACAAGTATCCAACATTGATCCTTTTATTTGATTGTTTTTATTGATCAAACCTTCCACTCCAAAGTTATGAAATTCATCTTCCGAATGGGGTGAATCTTCAGTATTGACTTTATTTGAATTTTTTCTTGCCTCCATTTCCCTTTTTGACAAGGACCAATCTGATGACTCCTCTTTTCCAAAAGAGTACTGTAAACTTGAATTTCAATTTTCACAAGGAAATTTCCCATCCTTACCTTTCCTAGAAATGGGGTGTACATGTTTCAAATGAGAATCAAAACAATGAATATCCCTTCCATCTTCATCTATCTTATCACATCATTTCTCATAACAAACAATTTCATCTCTCCTTATTTCTTGCTTTTTCTTCCTTTTCAAAACCTTTGCGTATTCTTCTTTATGTTTGGAAAGAACATATTACTCCCTATTTTGTTTAGTAGGTCCTACTATGTTGCTTCTATAGTAACATGCTATGTGCCCATAGTTATTGCACTTATAACATTTAGTATTGTAATCAAGTAGAGGAGAAAATGAATTCTAGTTTTTGTTAGCAAACCCATGTGAACTTCTAGTTTTGTTGCTCACATAATAATCCTTTGAGGTCTTATAATAACCTCTATTTCTATCTCTCACATGATCACTTCTTGCATAAGCTCTACAATCTATTTCCTTATGACCAAAATTATTGCAAGAAAAACAATAGACAAGAAAGATATTTTGCCACTGGTTTGTGAAAGTCYTTCTTTGTGGAACAACTCTTMTAAACTCATTCTTGTTATTCTTGTGAGAAKAATTAGGTTTCTATTGGTCATCATTTCCTTTATTGTTGCTACTTTCATTGTTGATGGAGCCTTTGAGAATATTGTCATAGCTTTTAGGATTTTCTTCATTTTCCTTTTCTGATGGCTTTGTGACCTTAGTACTTGCATCTCCCTCGGGGGTATTTTGTTTTTTCGTAATAGCCAAGACCTGTCTTGTTGAATGGTGACCTTTGGAAACTAAGAATATTATCTAATACTTCAGTATTATTTCCAAACTTCAAGCTTCTACTCAACTGATCAATTGTTTTCTCTAGTTCCTTTCTTAAGGAAATGATTTTAACCTCTAGCTTCTTGCCATTTTATTTATTTTCATTTAGTCGTCTTCTTACCACTTTTTCTATCCTTTTTTCATCTTCTAGTTGAATCTTCAGGATGATAATTGTCTTCTCTATTTCTTCAAGATCATGATCTTCCTCTTCATATTTCTACAATTGCTCTTTCTGCTTTACATTCTTTTTCCTAATCCTGTCTATTTCTTTTAAGGCACTAACGAGTTCTGCTTCAAGATCTTCTTCTTTTGAATCTGTTTTTTCTTTTTGATTATCTTCATTTTCTTCATCAACAAGATTTGTTTCCATGGTTATGGAGAGATATCCTTCTTCATCATCACTATATTCCATTTCTGCATATGGACACTTGGCAACACAATGTCCTATTATACCACAATTAAATCATTTGAAGGGTGTATTACCTTTGTATTTTCTAGGTCCTCCTTTTATCTTTCTCACAAATTGTGCTTCTTCTGTCCTCGATTCACAACTGGAATAATCATTGGATCTCTCTTCATAAATGTTTTGTATATTGTCCCAAGTATGTTTAGCTGATGTACACTTCATTACCTTGACAGTCCTAGAATCCTATAGGCCACTCAATATGACATCTATCTCTTTTATATTGTTTTCACTTGACTCCTTCCCAGCTTCATTTGTATAACCCGTTGTGACTGATTTCCAAATACCAAACCAAAGGGACTTCAAATATGTCTTCATTCTTATACTCCATGATGCATAATTTGTTCCATCAAACAAAGGAGCTATATTTAGAGGGATACCTTCCTTACAATCCATGTGTGCTCAAGATATGCCTTCCAGTGGTTGAACTATTTGTGAAGGAACTTGCTCTGATACCAATTGTTGAAATTATGCTTATACTGAGAGGGGGGGGTTTGAATCAGTATAAGATAATTTTTACTTTATTTAACCATTCATCAATCATCCATTAGCTGATAAAAAATAATAACATATAAACTCAAATCACAATGCACAAAGTTTAACATGGAAACCCAATCAATAGAAAACCATGAAACTTTTCTTTATATATTCATGTAGGCACCAACCTAGTGTTACAATATTTGCAGGGACCAACCTACTCAAGACACCAATCCCCTCAGTTGATCACCAACTCAAAAACACCTATAGGCACCAACCTCCTAGAGACATCGATCTCTTCAACTAAGCACCAGCTCAACAAGATATTTTGTAGGCACCAACCTACTGGAGACATGAATATATTCAACTGAGCACCAACTCAATAAGACCTATATAGACACGAATCCAATATATTCATACACAAAGTACTTCTGACTTCACCTGCAAGCTTCATACTTCATACATAGCCTCAAACCCTAGTCACATTTATCCTTCATGCCCTAGCGAGCCTCATAGCATCATTCTCAGAATATGATCCTAGATTACAACATCACAACCTCAAACAAATGAAATTTTCAGTATCACATACCTCTAGTCCTTCATAGTGCACCTTAAGAGCAAGAAAATCTCAAGAAAACCCCTTAGACTTCTCTTGCACACCTTTAGATCCCAAAAATACACCCTAGCTCCTCTACCACACATCATATCTCTTATGTGCACCTCAGACGCGATCTCTTCCTTGGATTCTCTTCAAATGCGCACATCTATCATGTATTTATAGTATTTATGTCCTCACTTTTAGGGTCGACCTATAAAGACTGGCTCATTTGACTTGAATTTTCCGGTTGGGTTGTCTGACAGAAAAATTCATATCTCCTCATTCCTAGAGAGTTAGAGGGAATTCCATATACCATTGGAAAGGCCTCAGAATAAGATTTCCAACCATATAAAATAAGATCCTATTTATGCTATATATCTAGGGTAAAATTTCCTTCAAATATAGGGTATCCAAACTGAGCATAAAAAATTCGAAAACAATATTTCCAACAATCTACATCTTGAAATATTTATCTTGGACATTTGTAGTCTCCCCAAGTCTTTGAAATTAATGACAACAATGGTTAAAACATTAATCACTGGTATGGAATAAGTAAAATGGATAAATATTAAATAGAAACAATGATTTATAAAATTGGTTTGAGTTATTAGGAATATGGACCCCCTTGGGCCCCCTTTAGCCCCCCTCTCTTGTGGAATCATAGCCCCTAATGTTATTTCACCTCTTGTATCACAACTTGTAATTTATTTTTATTCATAATTTCAATGTACAATTCACATAGCTCGACCCTCAGCCATATTGATCATTAGAAGCTCTCCAACCCAAAACATATTGGCTCACCAACCTATTTCAAATTTGCACAATTACATTACAATTTACGAGGATGAAAACTGGGGATGTTATATCCCCTCCCCCTTATTTTTCCAATGTCATCAGCACATATCACCATACAAGTGTACATACATGTTATAATGCTAGGCTCTCCAACGCTTAATCAGTATTGGCTCTCCAACCCAAAACATGCATAATGATTTCATAATTCAGTAACTCTTGTAGCAATTCCAACCAACAATATCTCATTCCCCTTAGTCTACACAACCCAAGGAATTTTACCCCCTTCTCTTTGCGTGAAGTCCCTAAGTATGTACTACATCCCTTCGAGGATTCAACATAGACCGACAAGGAAGTCTTAGATTTTTGACTCCAAGAACTCTAGTTGCCATACTTTCACAATTTGAAAAGTCCTGCTTGAAGCAATTCCAAATAACAACCTCTCATTCCCCTCATCCTTCACAACCCAAGGAATTGACTTTCCTTCTCTACACTACAATCCATGAGACAATCCTTATTCCCTCCAAGGCTCCATCACAGACCTAACATGAATTCTCGGAGTTTTGGCTTCACGAAATCCAACTATAATTATTCATAGTTTATTAACTCTACAACCCAAGGAAGTGTACCCCCTTCTCTCCATTGCAGTCCCTTAGGATGTACCACTCTCCTTCTAGGGCTCTAGCACATGCTATATAAGAAGTCTCAAATTTTTGGCCTTGGGAACTTTGACTGCAATAAGGGAGTCTACAAACTTTCAAAATAGTCACAAGTATGCCTCATACATTGCATCTTCAATCTCCCACTTTGTTTCTTCTGAGCGATAACAAGTCCTCTGGAATTTTACTCATTCCATGCTTTTTTCCTTGAGCTCCATTTGTTTTTGGTGCTCTTGTTTCCAAGTACGCACTTCATGTCTTCACTATTCATCTATTCCTATAGAATCCATCAAGAAAGTATATATGTTATAGCCATCATCATGTAAAAATTATCTTATCCATAGGAGTCCTCAACTCAACAATGTAACATTTATTCAAAAGTGAGTTTGTAATCATAAACCAATACTTATCTATATGGATATTTCTGCATTTCAAAAATTGTTGGGTCTTCATTTTGACACCCCTATTACCTTATCTTACCTTCTATCTTGGTCAATTTTACCTCTGACATATGCATATGTCGTCTATTTCTTCCACAAACCTACCTTGTGACCTTATTCATATGCATAATGAGGTAACCCATGTTAAAAACATGATTTGTTTGATTTCTTAATTAATTGGGACTAAATGATTATTGTTTGTGCTTCTAATTACTCTGATTACTATTAAGTAGCTTTCATGACAAGCGTTACCTCATCCGATACTCATCTTCGGGATTCGTATAGTACTTCCGCTGGTTTGGTACTACAACATTACAACTATTCTATTCTGGTACTCCACCTATTCTGGTACCAACTCTGCGTTGATCCAATACCAAGATCTATTACTGTGTTAGTCCATTACTAAACCCGCTTCTATAGGATTGACGTTTTGAATGAGTACACCGGCGTTGGCTCCAAGAAATTGGTTGGATGGAAGCATCCTTGGTTCGTTTGAAGATCACGATAGACTTCATCACTCATGCACTTTGTGTCATGAGGATGAACTCCATTCCTTGAGGTATGCTATGTTCACCAATTGTAATATTTTGTAAACATTTGATGATTATCTTCAGAAATTGATTGTAACGACTGACCTTCTTTAAAAGGGATGATGTGTAGATGATCAATAATATAGATAATATACACTATTATGTTGGAAATTGAATGTTGAATTACTGATTCACTCATTTAATTGAAAGAGTACGAATGAAAGTTTTTGCAATTCATGGGTGTGAGTAAAGTACCTATTCTGTAATTTCCTTAGATCTACCTTATTGGTTCGGCAAGGGACCACTACCCCAACCAAGGTAGGTCTCCTTGTATATGTTTATGTGTGGACATAAGTTAATTGTGTGAGTGTGCAAATAAAATAATTGTGTATTGCAAATGATTCTGAGTGCATGAACTTTCCTAAGTAAAACGAAAATCTCTAAATAGATACCCGTTGATTTTGGATCAGTGTGAATGAACAATTATACATTAATCATAGTAGATGATTCTATTTATGTTTCTGCGGGGTGATATTTAGTCA
Source organism: Picea sitchensis (assembly GCA_010110895.2). Classification (NCBI taxonomy): domain Eukaryota; kingdom Viridiplantae; phylum Streptophyta; class Pinopsida; order Pinales; family Pinaceae; genus Picea; species Picea sitchensis. The sequence goes on from SNQJ01S0016647.1 coordinate 308,910, forward strand.
ACAAAAGCTAGGTAGATGTTTTGGATTGCTAGATAAGTAATTGTTATTTTTTTGAATTCGAAATTCGTAGTAATTATGTTGTCCTGAGTAGGTACAGGAACATTAGACTTCATCTCTCACCCTTCATGCATTAGTAATGAAGTCTTTCAATCATATTGACTATCTCCTGTATTGAGGAAGGAAGTTTTGATTGGAATTGATTAAGTCATGATTGGTTTCTTTCCAAGAGTAAATAGAGTGAATTGTCAATTGTTATGTGAATTCAATTGCTATAGGAAGCAAGGTCTTAGTTCATCTTTTTATTTCATGAGCCTATAATGAAAATACTTGCTCAACTAAGTGTTTTCTTGAGAGTTTTACTATGAGCTTTATCTTCTAGTTTGAAGTTGTGTGAAGAATTGTGTTCAGATATTCCAAAAACAAAGTATTTTGTTATTGATTGTTTCTTGATTGAGCTAGATACAACAGACATAGATAAATTACCTATTTTAGGCACATATAGTGTAACAACTCTTTTGATTAAGAATCTCGGATTGATATATAAATGAGTGAAATATACTAAACATATATTTACACCAACATTTTGGTGTCGTTGTCGGGGAGTTTTAAATGGTTATAGGTAGCGTTTTGAGTTTGATTGGTTTGATAAGTTTGGATTGGATTTAAGGAAAAACTAAGGGCGGAGACAATACAGTAATACGAGAGGTAAGAACCTACGCATCCACTTTGGTGGGGTTGCTCCAAAGTTAGGTTTTCCTCTTACCTTCGGTAGTTAAAATTTTGTGCTTTATTAGTATTATAATTTCTTCTTTTTTATGCGTAGACGTAGGGATAGTAAAGGTAGATTTATTGCCTCCAAAATTTCAGAAAATTTAGAAAAAAAAACAACAAGAACCCCCCC
>SNQJ01S0016647.1:317688-327798 GCA_010110895.2 Picea sitchensis
TTTTTGCATCAAAATTTCCATCGCTAATACAACACCCATTGAAGTGCGCATTGATAAATAAAACACAAAAAAGTGACATTATGACACAAATGCGATGCAAAATATGATATCCCCGTTTGCATTGTGTTTTGTGTCATATAAACTTAATTTCCCCCCAAAAATAGACCACACTATGACACTACAACCTTGTATTGTAGTAGTGTTCCATACTTGTTATCAATTGGATAAAGGGATCATACAATATGAAAAATCTCTTCCTCTGTCTTATCTTTAAATAAGTTGCAAGCATGAATCCATTTTTAACTCCATTTCCTTTGATCATGTTATGGAGAGCTTAATGTTGAAGTGGATCATTTCTTCAAAGATGGTTTACATTTGGAAATAGGGGTTTGATTAGTGTTGGAATGCAAGGATGGACATGTGGTTGAATACACTCTTTTAACACCGGATTAGTCAGCCTTTAGTTTCTTCACTTTGTTTAACTGAAGCTACTTTAGATGACACTTATATGTGCTAGCTATTTCAACGTATGGTTTGATTTCTGTTCAAATTTAAGTTTGATAGGACATTGTTTTAAGAACTTCCAATGGGACAATGGATATTATTCCAAGGGAATGTGTAATATTATGTTAATGTCTAGAGGAATGGATGTTAATGTTAGTTTATTCCAAGGGACAATGGATATTATTTAATGTGTAATATTATGTCAATGTTTAGAGGAATGGATGTTAAGGTTAATTTATGTTTGGATAGATTTGGCGATAGATCCTTTCATAGAATCCAGTCATGGATTTATTTGACTCTTTTGATATAAGATAAATCCAGTGGATGATGTTGGAATGCAATATGCATATACGTCATGTACTTATTTTTTTTTGAAATATAAATTTTAATATTTTTTTTCAAAGGAAAAAAATTAGTTTATTTATTATATTTGAAACACATAAACACAAAACAAGCACAATCATTGTAGTACCAAGATCTATGTTGAAGAAGTGGTAAATGAATGAAGAATGTGAGGAAAATAAGGAGTAGTTAAATATTGAAAAAATTAAAAAAGAGCTCAAACCCATAAAGAGATTTTCAAACAAAGTTGAGAAATTCAAGGAAAACATGGATAATAATGTGTCAAATGGACATGCAACGAATATCTCATCACACCATGTAAAACAATATGTAGGGAAAGAATTAGTTGGACATCAAATTGAAATAAATTATAGGTTAGGTTATGTTCTTGAAGTTGCTTGATCGTAATCTAATAAATTATGAGGAGTGGGGTCCCATAAGATTGAAGAAAGTTGCCAAATTGACACAATGCCACTATGCCAATTTAGAATCCAACTTGCAATTCCATGTTTTCTTCCACATGCAAGAGGGAAGCATGCTAGCATGGATGCTCTACTAAGATAGAGCTATTAATCATATCAGTGCAATATCTATATTCTCATTTTTTTTTTATATATTTGTTTTGAAATTATTTTTCTAAATCTTTGATCTTTCCTCAACACAACATTAAGAAAGTTTGTTCAAGGACAAGGAAGTTTGTAATGTACCCGCTAGTAAACCCAACAAATATGTTGTGATAACATTCAATTGAAATGAAAAGAAACATGCCAAAAATCCTCGTGTAATTCCCAACAACTTAAAACCATGAATGCAAGCTAATTAACATACTCAACAACATTCAATTAAAATAATTTACACAATGAAATTAACATAAGAAATGTAAAAAACAAAACTTAGTTTTTTATAGAAGAATCAACTGACTATGTATGAGGCAAATTCCTCCCAACCATAGGCTTGTTGTTCCATTTCTCTCAATAACAAGCCACCCTTGAGTTGTGACTATGATTCCAAAAGGAGGACTAGCTCTTTTGGTTGTCCACTATCCACATAAAACATCCCAATTCCCATATTTATAGCTCCAATAGCCATTCCAATTTGCTAGCTCTATTTCCCCTCAACCTACACAACCCAAGGAATGGGATCCCCTTATTTTCCATGCAGTACCTCAGGCCATCCCACTTTCCTCTAGGGCTCTAGTGCACAATTTTCCAAGAAATATCTTAGCTGGGGAAAACATGATTTCTCAGTTGTTCCAGGAGTGCTCATAACATTCTTCTCAAGGTTCTTAAGTAGTTTCATTAATATGGAACACACTTATAGGCACACAACCTAACTTTATAGCATAAAACTCAACTCAATCAAGTTGTATTCATTCACAATATGGCTAGTGTTATTTCCCAACACCCAACTCACCTATTGTAAAAGTTTCTCCCTCTTCCAACTCAAATTTCCCTTTTTTCCATGCATGCTTTCACTCTCACACATTTCCCAAGAAATATTCTACCCAACCCATGTTGTCATAGATAGGTGAGATGACTTTCCCACCAACCTCTTACATGTATGTACTTAGCCCAGATTCAATATCTAGGTGAGATGTATTTCCCACCAACCTCTTAGATACATTTAATTGTTGAAATTGTGCTTATACTAAGAGGGGGGGTGAATCAGTATAAAATACTTTTTACTTTATTGAACCATTCATCAATCATTCATTAGCCAAGAAAAAATAAAATAATCACATATAAACTCAAATCACAATGCACAAAGTTTAACATGGAAATCCAATCGGGAGAAAACCAAATAAATTATCTTTATAAATTCATGTAGGCACCAACCTATTGTTACAATACTTGTAGGAAACAACCTATCAGAGACACCAATTCTCTCAGTTGAGCACCAAATCAGCAATACCTGTAGACACACAACATACTAGAGACACCAATCTCTTCAATTGAGCACCAACTCAAAAATATATTGAATATATGCACCAACCTACTGGAGACACCAATATCCTAAGATGAGCACCAACTTAGTAAGACCTGTATATACACCAATCAAATATCTTCATACACATAGTACTTATGAATGCACCTGCATGCTTCACACTTTAAACATAGCTTCAAACCCTAATCACATTTATCCTTCATTCCCTAGTGAGCCTCATAAAATCACTCTCAAAATATGATCCCACATTGCAACATCACAACATCAAAACAATGCACTTTGTATCATCACAGGCCTTTAGTCCTTCATAGTACACCTTAAGAACAAGAAAATCCCAAGAAAACCCCTCAAACTTCTCTTGCACACCTTTAGATCCCAAAAATACACCCCATCTCCTCTAGCGCACCTCAAATATATTCTACTCACCTCAGACTTTATATCTTGCTTGGATGCTCTTCAAATGTGTACATTTATCCTATATTTATAGTATTTTTATCTTCACTTTTAGAGTTGAATTGTAAAGACTGGCTTAGCCGACCTAAATTTCATGGCTGGGTCTTCTGACAAAAAAATTAATATCTCCTCATTCTTAGGGATTTAGAGGGAATTCCATATACCATTGGAAAGGTATCAGAATAATATTTTCAACCATATAACCTATTCTCCCATTTGAGCTAGGTATACCAGGTAAAAATTACCTCAAATATAGGGTATCCAAACTGAGCATTAAAAATATAAAAACAATATTTCCAACAATCTTCATCTTGCAATATTTATCTTGGGCATCTGTAGTCTCCCCTTGTCTTTCACATCAACAAAAACAATATGTCCAACAATCTTCCCCTTTATCATTGATGGCAACCCTTAGTCAATTATGATACTCCCCTTGTCTGCAACTTTCCTTGTGTTTGCAATTGTTCCTTTGTCTACAACTTCTCCCCCTTTGACATCAATCACAAATGGATATTCCCCCTGAGCTTGTGCTTCCCTTTAAGCACTCCAATGCGAAATTTAAAATTATATCTCTAATTTCCCACTTGTTGAAAACTGATAATTATTCAGGCTGTCTTTGCTACAAGTATCCAACATTGATCCTTTTATTTGATTGTTTTTATTGATCAAACCTTCCACTCCAAAGTTATGAAATTCATCTTCCGAATGGGGTGAATCTTCAGTATTGACTTTATTTGAATTTTTTTTTGCCTCCATTTCCCTTTTTGACAAGGACCAATCTGATGACTCCTCTTTTCCAAAAGAGTATTGTAAACTTGAATTTCAATTTTCACAAGGAAATTTCCCATCCTTACCTTTCCTAGAAATGGGGTGTACATGTTTCAAGTGAGAATCAAAACAATGAATATCCCTTCCATCTTCATCTATCTTATCACATCATTTCTCGTAACAAACAATTTCATCTCTCCTTATTTCTTGCTTTTTCTTCCTTTTCAAAACCTTTGCGTATTCTTCTTTGTGTTTGGAAAGAACATATTATTCCCTATTTTGTTTAGTAGGTCCTACTATGTTTCTTCTATAGTAACATGTTATGTGCCCATAGTTATTGCACTTATAACATTTAGTATTGTAATCAAGTAGAGGAGAAAATGAATTCTAGTTTTTGTTAGCAAACCCATGCGAACTTCTAGTTTTGTTGCTCACGTAATAATCCTTTGAGGTCTTATAATAACCTCTATTTCTATCTCTCACATGATCACTTCTTGCATAAGCTCTACAATCTATTTCCTTATGACCAAAATTATTGCAAGAAAAACAATAGACAAGAAAGATATTTTGCCACTGGTTTGTGAAAGTCCTTCTTTGTGGAACAACTCTTCTAAACTCATTCTTGTTATTCTTGTGAGAAGAATTAGGTTTCTATTGGTAATCATTTCCTTTATTGTTGCTACTTTCATTGTTGATGGAGCCTTTGAGAATATTGTCATAGCTTTTAGGATTTTCTTCATTTTCCTTTTCTGATGGCTTTGTGACCTTAGTACTTGCATCTTTCTCGGGGGTATTTTGTTTTTTCGTAATAGCCAAGACCTGTCTTGTTGAATTGTGACCTTTGGAAACTAAGAATATTATCTAATACTTTAGTATTATTTCCAAACTTCAAGCTTCTACTCAATTGATCAATTGTTTTCTCTAGTTCCTTTCTTAAGGAAATGATTTTAACCTCTAGCTTCTTGCCATTTTATTTCTTTTCATTTAGTCGTCTTCTTACCACTTTTTCTATCCTTTTTTCATCTTCTAGTTGAATCTTCAGGATGATAATTGTCTTCTCTATTTCTTCAAGATCATGATCTTCCTCTTCATATTTCTACAATTTCTCTTTTTGCTTTACATTCTTTTTCCTAATCCTATCTATTTCTTTTAAGGCACTAACGAGTTCCGCTTCAAGATCTTCTTCTTCTGAATCTGTTTTTTCTTTTTGATTATCTTCATTTTATTCATCAACAAGATTTGTTTCCATGGTTATGGAGAGATATCATTCTTCATCATCACTATATTCCATTTCTGCATATGGACACTTGGCAACACAATGTCCTATTATACCACAATTAAATCATTTGAAGGGTGTATTACCTTTGTATTTTCCAGGTCCTCCTTTTATCTTTCTCACAAATTGTGCTTCTTCTGTCCCTGATTCACAACTGGAATAATCACTGGATCTCTCTTCATAAATGTTTTGTATATTGTCCCAAGTATGTTTAGCTGATGTACACTTCATTACCTTGACAGTCTTAGAATCCTATAGGCCACTCAATATGACATCTATTTCTTTTATATTGTTTTCACTTGACTCCTTCCCAGCTTCATCTGTATAACCCGTTGTGACTAATTTCCAAATACCAAACCAGAGGACCTTCAAATATGTCTTCATTCTTATACTCCATGATGCATAATTTTTTCCATCAAACAAAGGAGCTATATTTAGAGGGATACCTTCCTTAGAATCCATGTGTGCTCAATATATGCCTTCCAGTGGTTGAACTATTTGTGAAGGAACCTGCTCTGATACCAATTGTTGAAATTATGCTTATACTGANCCATGAAACTTTTCTTTATAAATTCATGTAGGCACCAACCTAGTGTTACAATATTTGCAGGGACCAACCTACTCGAGACACCAATCCCCTCAGCTAATCACCAACTCAACAAAACCTATAGGCACCAACCTCCTAGAGACATCGATCTCTTCAACTGAGCACCATCTCAACAAGATATTTTGTAGGCACCAACCTATTGGAGACATGAATATCTTCAACTAAGAACCAACTCAATAAGACCTATATAGACACCAATCCAATATCTTCATACACAAAGTACTTCTGACTTCACCTGCAAGCTTCATACTTCATACATAGCCTCAAACCCTAGTCACATTTATCCTTCATGCCCTAGCGAGCCTCATAACATCATTCTCAGAATATGATCCTAGATTACAACATCACAACCTCAAACAAATGAAATTTTCAGTATCACATACCTCTAGTTCTTCATAGTGCACCTTAAGAACAAGAAAATCCCAAGAAAACCCCTTAGACTTCTCTTGCACACCTTTAGATCCCAAAAATACACCCTAGCTCCTCTACCACACATCATATCTCTTATGTGCACCTCAGACTCGATCTCTTTCTTGTATTCTCTTCAAATGCGCACATCTATCATGTATTTATAGTATTTATAGTATTTATGCCCTCACTTTTAGGGTCGACCTATAAAGACTGGCTCATCTGACTTGAATTTTCCGGTTGGATTGTCTGACAGAAAAATTCATATCTCCTCATTCCTAGAGAGTTAGAGGGAATTCCATATACCATTGGAAAGGCCTCAGAATAAGATTTCCAACCATATAAAATAAGATCCCATTTATGCTAGATATCTAGGGTAAAATTTCCTTCAAATATAGGCTATCCAAACTAAGCATAAAAAATTCGAAAACAATATTTCCAACAATCTACATCTTGAAATATTTATCTTGGACATTTGTAGTCTCCCCATGTCTTTGAAATTAATGAAAACAATGTTTAAAACATTAATGACTGGTATGGAATAAGTAAAATGGATAAATATTAAATAGAAACAATGATTTATAAAATCAGTTTGAGTTATTAGGAATATGGACCCCCTTGGGCCCCCTTTAGCCCCCCTCTCTTGTGGAATCATAGCCCCTAATGTTATTTCACCTCTTGTATCACAACTTGTAATTTATTTTTATTCATAATTTCAATGTATAATTCACATAGCTCGACCCTCAGCCATATTGATCATTACAAGCTCTCCAACCCAAAACATATTGGCTCACCAACCTATTTCAAATTTGCACAATTACATTACAATTTACGAGGATGAAAATTGGGGATGTTATATCCCCTCCCCCTTATTTTTCCAATGTCATCAGCACATATCACCATACAAGTGTACATACATGTTATAATGCTAGGCTTTCCAATGCTTAATCAGTATTGGCTCTCCAACCCAAAACATGCATAATGATTTCATAATTCAGTAACTCTTGTAGCAATTCCAACCAACAATATTTCATTCCCCTTAGTCTACACAACCCAAGGAATTTTACCCCCTTCTCTTTCCGTGAAGTCCCTAAGTATGTACTACATCCCTTCGGGGATTCAACATAGACCGACAAGGAAGTCTTAGAGTTTTGACTCCAAGAACTCTAGTTGCCATAAATTCACAATTTGAAAAGTCTTGCTTGAAGCAATTCCAAATAACAACCTCTCATTCCCCTTAGCCTGCACAACCCAAGGAATTGACTTTCCTTCTCTACACTACAATCCATGAGACAATCCTTATTCCCTCCAAGGATCCATCACAGACCTAACATGAATTCTTGGATTTTTGGCTTCACGAACTCCAACTATAATTATTCATAGTTTATTAACTCTACAACCCAAGGAAGTGTACCCCCTTCTCTCCATTGCAGTCCCTTAGGATGTACCACTCTACTTCTAGGGCTCTAGCACATGCCAGATAAGAAGTCTCAAATTTTTGGCCTTGGGAACTTTGACTACAATAAGGGAGTCTACAAACTTTCAAAATAGTCACAAGTATGCCTCATACATTGCATCTTCAATCTCCCACTTTGTTTCTTCTGAGTAGTAACAAGTCCTCTGGAATTTTACTCATTCCATGCTTTTTTTCTCGAGCTCCATTTGTTTTTGGTGCTCTTGTTTCCAAGTACTCACTTCATGTCTTCACTATTCATCTATTCCTATATAATCCATCAAGAAAGTATATATGTTACATCATGCAAAAATTATCTTATCCATAGGAATCCTCAACTCAACAATGTAACATTTATTCAAAAGTGAGTTTGTAATCATAAACCAATACTTATCTATATGGATATTTCTGCATTTCAAAAATTGTTAGGTCTTCGTTTTGACACCCCTATTACCTTATCTTACCTTCTATCTTGGTCAATTTTACCTCTGACATATGCATATGTTGTCTATTTCTTCCACAAACCTAACTTGTGACCTTATTTATATGCATAATGAGGTAACCCATGTTAAAAACATGATTTGTTTGATTTCTTAATTAATTGGGACTAAATGATTATTGTTTGTGCTTCTAATTACTTTGATTACTATTAAGTAGCTTTCATGACAAGCGTTACCTCATCCGGTACTCATCTTCGGGATTCGTCTAGTACTTCCGTTGGTCTGGTACTACAACATTACAACTGTTCTATTCTGGTACTCCACCTATTATGGTACCAACTCTGCGTTGATCCGATACCAAGATCTATTACTGTGTTAGTCTGTTACTAAACCCACTTCTACAGGATTGACGTTTTGAATGAGTACACTGGCAATGGCTCCAAGAAATTGGTTGGATGGAAGCATCCTTGGTTCGTTTGAAGATCACGATAGACTTCATCACTCATGCACTTTGTGTCATGAGGATGAACTCCATTCCTTGAGGTACGCTATGTTCACCAATTGTAATATTTTGTAAACATTTGATGATTATCTTCAGAATTTGATTGTAATGACTGACCTTCTTTAAAAGGGATGATGTGTAGATGGTCAATAATATAGATAATATACACTGTTATGTTGGAAATTGAATGTTGAATTACTGATTCACTCATTTAATTGAAAGAGTACGAATGAAAGTTTTTGCAATTCATGGGTGTGAGTAAAGTACCTATTCTGTAATTTCTTTAGAACTACCTTGTTGGTTCGGAAAGGGACCACTACCCCAACCAAGGTAGGTCTCCCTGTATATGTTTATGTGTGGACATAAGTTAATTGTGTGAGTGTGCAAATAAAATAATTGTGTATTGCAAATGATTCTGAGTGCATGAACTTTCCTAAGTAAAACAAAAATCTCTAAATAGATACCTGTTGATTTTGGATCAATGTGAATGAACAATTATACATTAATCATAGTAGATGATTCTATTTATGTTTCTACAGGGTGATATCTAGTCAACAAAATCTAGGTAGATGTTTTGGATTGTTAGATAAGCAATTGTTATTTTTTTGAATTCGAAATTCGTAGTAATTGTGTTGTCCTGAGTAGGTACAGGAACATTAGACTTCATCTCTCACCCTTCATGCATCAGTAATGAAGTCTTTCAATCATATTGACTATCTCCTGTATTGAGGAAGGAAGTTTTGATTGGAATTGATTAAGTCATGATTGGTTTCTTTCCAAGAGTAAATAGAGTGAATTGTCAATTGTTATGTGAATTCAATTGTTATAGGAAGCAAGGTCTCGGTTCATCTTTTTATTTCACGAGCCTATAATGAAAAGACTTTCTCAACTAAGTGTTTTCTTGAGAGTTTTACTATGAGCTTTATCTTCTAGTTTGAAGTTGTGTGAAGAATTGTGTTCAGATATTCCAAAAACAAAGTATTTTGTTATTGAGTGTTTCTTGATTGAGCTAGATACAACAGACATAGATAAATTACCTATTTTAGGCACATATAGTGTAACATCTCTTTTGATTAAGAATCTCGGATTGATATATAAATGAGTGAAATATACTAAACATATATTTACACCAACATTTTGGTGTCGTTGTCGGGGAGTTTTAAATGGTAATAGGTAGCGTTTTGAGTTTGATTGGTTTGATAAGTTTGGATTGGATTTAAGGAAAAACTAAGGGCAGAGACAATATGGTAAGACGAGAGGTAAGAACCTATGCATCCACTTTGGTGGGGTTGCTCCAAAGTTAGGTTTTCCTCTTACCTTCGGTAGTTAAAATTTTGTGCTTTATTAGTATTATAATTTCTTCTTTTTATGCGTAGACGTAGGGATAGTAAAGGTAGATTTATTGCCTCCAAA